>PVKS010006891.1:64436-76137 GCA_004027875.1 Aplodontia rufa | reverse complement strand
TTGCAGATGCCCAGGCCCTTACACTGTGTTCTGGGAGGTTCAAATTCCTAGCTATGCCCCTCCCCAGGGTGACAGGAGCACTGTTTGGGGGGTGGGTATGGTTCTAAGTCCACATGTGAAGGTCTCACAGACTCAGCAGAAATCATGCCACCTGGAGAGAGACCTGCTGCTGTCCAGCTGCACACCAGGACTCCAATGTCAGAGGTTCGGAGATAGAATTAAACCAGACAGAAAATTATTAAGGAGAGAGATATGAAAAGGCTGGCACTATGGACCTAGCTGGTGGGAAATGAAGTGTTTATTCAAAGGCCAGACAGCACTGAGCATGGATCCTGTGGAGCTGATGCAGGACCTTCTGATCACAGGGCTGTCTCGAGGCATGGGTCTCTGCTGGCACGTAGCTGTTTGTTTACAAAATACCCAGATCTGGACCTGAGTTGGCCTCATGCGCTCTTGTGTGCCTGCTTTCTGAAAACAAAGCCGTTTACCATTCCCATTATGGCGACTGGTCTTTTCAGTAAAGTCAATTTAAAAAATTGTCAAGAAACAAAATATCAGAAGAGTAATTGAATCTTCAGAAGACTGGAAACTGAGCTGGGTGCAGTGGCACATGCTTGTAATCCCAGCTGAAGGATGAGGCAGGGGGACTGCAAATTGGAGGCCAGTCTCAGCAACTTAGACACTGTCTCAAAAGAAAAAAAAAACCCAAGGTGAGAAGATTGAAAACTGGAGAAAATACTGTTAGACTCTCCACAAGACATTCTCTACTTCCGTGGATTCTGCAAGACTATTCTGAACTTGACTCAAATGATGACCACTGGCCTCCAGATCCAGGACAGCTGTATCTGGAGTCCACACATCTCAGCCAGCATTACCTGGCACTGTCAGTGACCAAGGTTATTGGGTGACAGATTCTGCACTGGAAACAGACATATGATTAGTCTGCTATTAGTCTATTAATTACTGGAGTAATTAATTACTTAACATTTACCTAATTATCTTACACTTTCACCTATCAAAGGTGGAGGTACATGCCATATTGAAATTCAGGGGTCCTTCCCATTGCCCTAAAAATAAATGAAGAGATATGCACAAAATACAAATAACAGTGCACAGGTCCCTGTGATCAGTGGGCACCAAACTCAAAATTGCCAGTGGTTGTTGGGAAAGAGTAGCAGGTACGCCAGCTTGAGGTGGCCCCGAAGTAAGAGATATATTATTATAAATGACAAACAGGAACTATTGTCCCAGATTACAAACACAAGACACATGTGCAGGCTTATTTTTGCCTTGTAGTCTTCATTACCTTTACCAAGATAGGTTTCCTTAGGGATTTTTACAGCTCCTGGGCAAAGTCACGAATGTCTGTTTGGTGGTGGCAGTGGTGAGATTTCGGATGCATTCACTATTCCCTGACATAGACTTCCTTATTCTCTTTCCTTCCTATTCTGAAGACTTTGCTGGCTACCAAAATGGACTGAAAGAGGCCACCATGGAGATGGTGGCAAATGATTGTCACCAGGAAGTGGAGCAACATATATAATTGGAGACCCCAGTTAAGGTATGGGCACCCCTGACTGCTATGGGTATTCTTCGAGAAATCCAGGCACATTACGGAATGCCTCATACCTACTTCTATTTGGCAAGCATAAACATTTTAGGATTTGATTTGCTTGAAAGCCATGAGACTAATTTTTTTTAAAAAACAGGGATTGAACTCAGGGGTGCTTTGCCACTGAGCCACATCCCTAGCCCTTTTACATCTTTATTTTGAGACATAGTCTTGCCTGCTAAGTTGCTTAGGGCCTCACGAAATTGCTGAGACTGGCTTTGAACTTGCAATCCTTCTGACTCAGCCTTGGGGGTCACGGGGATTACAGGCATGTGCCACTGTGCCTGACAAGACTGGTGTTTTTGTTTTTGTAAAGAGTGTGAAAGAGGGCTGGGATGGTGGTTCAGCGGTGTCATGCTTGCTTGGCAAGCACAAGGATCAGAGTTCAAACCTCAGCACCACATATACAACCAAGTATTGGTGCAATGAAAACCTGATGAAAAGCTAAATAAAGTTGATTCTCTCTCTCTCTACTGTCCCTCTCTCTCACTCTTAAAAAAAGAGTGTAAAGGAGAAAGAATCAATTTTACTTATATTTCATCTGGTTTTTAAGTTTCTCCATCACTTCATTGTGTATGTGATGCTGGGGTTTGAACCCAGCTCCTCACACACGCGCATGGAGCTTCAGCTGATAGCCATGGAATCCAAGAGCAAAAGACATTAGGGGTTGGAGAGGTGGATCAGCCATATAGCATTTGCCTAGCATGGGTGAGGACTGGGGTTCAAACCCCAGTACCACATACACAACTAAGTGGAAGAAAACAAAAAATCACCTTGAAAAAAAAAATGACTCTCTCTGTCTCTGTCTCTTAAAAACAAATAAACAAAGCCCCATTAGGATGACATTCTTCTAGAGCCTTTTGGATTCCCTCACCCCAAGGGAAAAGTGAAAAGCAGCAGCAGAAGTCATGAATTCATAAGTTTCTTAACAGAGACTCTTTTCTGAAAATATTAGGCTGTAATTTGTTATTTACCTGGATTGACAACCAGAGAAATGGTTTAGTGGATTTTAGAGGTATCCTAGGGTTTAACTAAATGAGGAGGCCTTGGAAAACAAGTTTTATTTAATTATCAGAACTTCTGTGTGAACTTGAATGGGCAAAGTTCAAATAAAGGGACATTTTCAAATTCTGACTTTGGAAGTTTTCCTTAACTTGTGGTCACAAAGAAGGAAAACATGCTGACAAGGGGTGGGGATGGGATGGGAAAATGAAATGTTTGAGAACTGAAAGTTCTCACGTGTACTGGACACATTTTTGAGATAATCTGGTGGGGTTTTCATGAAAACTGAAAGAGGACTTGTATCTGTATACAGTTATCTCAAAGTAAATAAGTCCAAGTACGACCCAAGACCCGTACTGGGAACAAGGTCAGATGTTAATAGAAAGGTGTTCGGGTCAATAGTTAACAAACTAACCAACCTGGTGAGAGATAGGATGCCACACCTTCAAAGGGAGCCTATCTTCTTGGAGAAGTGATGTCCTGAGAGCTGAACTGTAGTATAAAAGGCCATGTCAGGGAAGGTGTTTTTGAATTGGTAAGAGAGTCTAAATTTCTAAGGCAACTGTCTCATTAACAAATTTCAGAAGAAACATAAATATTAAGGGAAAATGTTAGCCTAACTTGGTACTGAACAATTATGATTAGATCTATAATTTAATAGCAAATCACGCTCTTTCTTTCCTGATATCCATATACTTCAAGGTATGGCTTACATTTTACCTGCTTCCAATAGATCCATGAGACCTGACAGGAATACATACAATGGGTGAGTAATTTTGATTTTCTATTTATTTTGATCAGAGAGATATTCCTTTTTTACATTAAATGCTCAGACGATGAACCTCTCTAGTTATGTAAATTTCTTAAGTTTAGGCAATATGTACTTGGACAGCTCATAATACAGATCAAATAAAAACAATGCAAATGTTCCTCTCAATAGCATTTTCATTCTTTGATTTTTGGGAGGAGGGAGCATTGGTTCATTAAGAAAGCGGGGGCCAAAGCAGTTACAAAAAATATGCAAAAGTTTAACCAACATGCAGGAGTGAACAAATTCAGAGTTCTGCCTAGAATTCACTGTGGAGTTCAACCTTTAATTCTAGGACCATGGGGTATATGTGAGAAATAATTAAAGGGGTCTCTCAGTGCCTAAGGTTGATTTAACTGTGTTGGAGCACATTATGAAGTGATTTCATATGCTTTGTGATGGACTTTACATAGAATTCACCTCTAAAATACCATGGATGTTATTCATCTTAAGGGTAGACATAAATCTGCCAAAGCTGCCTGCGAATTTAGCTCCAATTTCTGCCCCAGGTTAACAGAACATAATAGAGCATTAATCTTCATGAGGCTTAAGGAATTTTTGTGAGTTCTCTCTGATATGCTGAGAATTGTGTGCAATGTCTTGCCATCATGTCAGCATTTCAGAAAATGCTCTACTTACCCAGCCCAAATGACTCCTCCTGCCGTCTTTATTTCCTCAGGGAAGCAAAGGAGAGAAAAAACTAGAAAAATTATGAAGATGAAGGTAACAGAAAATGGGAAAATTTCTTTCCAGCTAGCATTTTTCTTTGGTAGACAATATTTAATACTGACTATGCTGTGTAACTTGTCGTGGTTTGCTAAAAGACTTTATTTCATGTGTTACAAAAAAAATTTTTGAGGAGAAAACGTACATACAAGTCTATTTGGTAATAATTATATATTTTAGAAAGATACAAGTAGTACAAGAGTCATAGTCAAACTGTGTTGAATTTGACACAAAATCCCAGACAATTCTTTCCTTTTAAACTTTAAAAAATTTATTTTTAGTTGATTAATAATAATTATATATATTTATGGGGTACAATGTGATCTATGTATATGCTGTGGAAAAATTTAATCAAGCTAGTTAACATATTTATCACCTCACCAACTTCTAATTTTTTTGCAGTGAGAATGTTAAAAGTCTATTTCAAAAGCAATTTTGATGTAGACATTATTATTATTATTATCTGTGGTTAGCATGCAGTACAGTAGATCTCTAAAGTTTATTACTCCAATCGAAGACTTTGTTCCTGTGGATCAAATCTTTCCTTTTTCCATCCTTCTCCCTACCCTCCAGCCTCTGGTAACCATCATTTTCCTCTCTGTTTCTATGAGATCAATGTTTCTAGATTCCACATATAGGAGCGATCATATGGTATTTGTTTTCCTGCATCTGTCTTATTTCATTTAGCATAATACCCTCCATTCCATTCATGTTGTCACAAATGACAGATTTCCTCCTTCCTCAAAGGATGACTAGTTTTTGTGGGTATGTGTGTATGTATACTGTGTTTTCTTTATCCATTCATCCATTGAAGAACACTTTGGTAGATCCTATAATTTGACTGTTGTGAATAATGCTGAAATGAACACGGGAGTGCAGTTGTCTCTTTGACAGAATAATTTCATTTCCTTTGGACACACACTCAGTGTAATTGCTGGGTCATATGGTTGTCCTGTTTTTAGCTCTTTGAAGACCACAGCCCTGTACTGTTTCCACAATGACTGTACTAATTTACATTCCCACCATTAGGGCACAAGAGTTCTCTTTTCTCCATATTTGTTTCAACATTTGTCATCACTGCTCTTTCTTTTCGGGAAAGATGGGTACCAGGGATTAAACCCGGGATTGCTTAACCACTGAGCCACATCTCCAGCCCACCTACAACCCTCCTTTTTTCCCCCAGATTTTGAGAGAGGATCTCGCTAAGTTGTTGAGAGCATCACTAAGTTGCTGAGGCTGGCTTTGAACTTATGATCCTCTTGCCTCAGCCTCCCAAACTGCTGGGATTACAGGAGAGCACCACCCTTCCTGGCATATCATTATTCTTTTTGAGAACAGCCATTCTAAAGAGTGTGAAGTGATATCTTCTTGTGGTTTTAACTTGCATTTCCCTGATAATTAGTGGTGTGGAACATTTTTTATAATATCTATTGGCCATTTGTATCTCTTTGGGAAATGTTCAAATCCATCATTATTTTTAAAAGGTTATTTGTTTTATTGATATTGAGTTGCTTGAGTTCCTTACACATGTTGGATATTAAATCCTTATCATAAGTACAGTTAGAAAATTTCCTCCCAACACATGAATTGTCTCTTCAGGCAACTCTTTGCTTTGCTATGCTTTTTTTGTTTTGTTTTGTTTTTTGTTTTTTTAGAGAGGGACAATGACAGAGAGAGAATCAATTTTATTTAGTTTTTCTTTTTTTTTTTTTTTTTAAAGAGAGACAGAATCAATTTTTATTTAGTTTTTCACATGGCTGTCGTTGCTCCGAGACTTCGTTGTGTAAATGGTGCTGGGGTTTGAACTCGTGTACTTGAGCATGCCACACAAGCGCCGTAACTGCTGATCAACCGCTCCAGCCCTTATTTAGTTTTTCGTGTAGCTTTCAGTGCTCTGAGACTTTGTTGTGTATGTGGTGCTGGGGTTTGAACCCAGCACTTATGCATACCAGGCAAGTGTTGTAACCACTGAGCCATCACACAGCCCCTATGCTTATGTTTTTTAGTTTGATACGATTTCATTTGTCTATTTTTTACTTTATTACCTGTATCTTTAGAGTCCTACTTAAGAAATTACTGCCCAGGCCAAAAAATGATAAGCAAATTCAGCAAAGTTGTAGGTTACAAAGTCAATATACGAAAGTTACTATAGGGTAAGGGCCTGCCGTGAAGTTGAGGCAGCACAGAGACCCCCTTTTCAAACCCAGAGAGATTTCAGACATGTTATTCGGGGTTAGGAATTTATTAGAAGGAATAGGAAAGGGGAAAGGGGGACACTGTTAAGAGACAGAGTGGCTTCTCTCAGAGGAACATCAACTCTGTTCTGCTGTTCAGTTTAATTAGGGGGTTCCAGAGAAGTTTCCAGAGGATCACGCAGGTCCACCTCTTGATTTTTGGTTGACAGGAACTCCATGGACCACCTCCAAGAGAAGTTGTTTGGTGCTCAGAGTTGGAAATTTTAAGGAAATTGAGTCTCAATTTTCTGCCCCCTTAAGTTCATTACCCTTTGAACAGTCTTCAGGAAGATTTCTTTGTGAGGGTCTTGATGTTTCGGATTTAGGGTGATTGGGGGTTGTGATAGTTTCCTTGGTCCTGGAGTTTCCCCAGTGGGGCTGGGGAGGTTTTAACCACCCAAACTCTGTCTTTTAGGTGCTTACCTAGCACATAAGGCCCCCTGTGGTTTTCAGCTGCCCTCAGTTATCTGTCCCCTGCTCACCCTTTTCATGGCTGACTAGCTAACTACCAAAATCGCTAGTGTTCCTCTAAAGAGCTATCTGAAAATAAAATAGAGAAATGAACATATTTATGATAGTATCAAAAGGAATAAACTACTCAGGAGTAAAGTAAACCAAGGTGGTGAAAGATCTGTACACCAAAACTGAAAAGTATTGAAGAAAGAAATTGAAAATGACACAAATATATGGAACAAAATGCCATGTTTGTGGCTTGGAAGAATTAATATTATGGAACTGTCCATACTACCCAAAGCAATCTACAGATTCAATGCAATTCCTATCAAAATTCCAATGTCATTTTTCACTGAAATAGACCAAACAATCCTAAAATTCATCTGTAATCAGAAGAATCCATATAGCCAACAAATCTTTTCTTTTTTTCACTGATAGAGTTATTATTGATCATGTTAGAAGTGCTTTTCCAAGAGCAAATGGGACAAAAAATCTTCCATAGACTCCTCTTTGCCCCACCTGATGCCAAATTTTCTGATTAAGGAGTCATTATGTTACCGAGCTGGAGCCTTCTGAGAAACTGAGGCAGTGTAAAGACTCCCTTTCAAACCCCAGGTCCTTTTTTTTTTTTTTTTTAATTCTTAAAGATAGAGGTACACACAGAGAGAGAGAGAGAGAGAGAATCAATTTTATTTAGTTTTTCATGTGGCCTTTGTTGCTCCAACACTTCATTGTGTATATGGTGCTGGGGTTTGAACCTGTGTACTCTGCATGCTAGGCAAGAGTCATAATTGCCAGGCCACTGCTCCAGCCCCAAACTCCAGTTCTTGAGACCAAGTCAGAAAGATTTCAGACATATTACTCAAAGTCGCAGAAATGAGTTCATTGAAGGGATAGGAAAAAGGGAAAGGGGACACTCAGAGTATGTCCTCTCAGGAAGGTGACATTGTGCCTCTCCTGCACTCCAGTTTTGTTAGAGATCCCAGAGAGTTTCCACAGAGTCACACCCAGGTCCACCTCTACAACTTTTGACTGACAGCAAGATGACACCAGACTTTCAAATCCTCACCGCAATGGCAACCCTAGGCTTTTTTTTTGTTTTTGTTTTTGTTTTTTTGATGATGATTGAAATGAATTAGATATTTTGTCATTAAAAATTCTTGGGGCTGGAGTGGTGGCTCAGCGGTTACGGGGCTTGCCTGGCATGCGCAGGTACGCAAGTTCAAACCCCAGCACCATGTACACAAGGAAGTCTCAGAGCAACGAAAACCATGTGAAAAAATAAAAATTGATTCTCTTTCTCTCTTTCTCTTTCTCACTGTCCCCTCTTTCTCTGAAGAAGAAAAAAATTCCTTTTTATTTGTTCAATATATTCTTACATATTGAAGGGGTTCAGTGATTCGTAGCTACACATTCATCTAAGCATACAAAATGACAATGTAATTTGAACCTGATCCTTAACCAGAGCCTCCCCACTACCCTTTGCCAAGTCTCTACTCTCTTGTTCCACAGTAATTCTCCCCTCTCCCCATTACATATATAAATGACCATATACATGAATATTAATTTTTCAATTTTCAAGTTTTAAATGCCTGCATGAGTATTACTTGACTTCTCGGGGGAGTCAGGTATTCCCTACAGAATGAATAACCCCCCTTTTCCCCTCCCTCTCTACCCTCCTTCTTTTCTCTCCCCACATTCTTCCCCCTACCTCATAGCTATAGTTCCCCCAGATTATGTGTTACTTTGGATTTGTTGTGTCTAGTAAGTGAACTTGTTTAGCTTTCACCCTATCCCTGAATTTGCTCTAGCTTCTGCATATGAGAGAAAACGTTTGACCCTTAAGTCTCTTGGTTTGGCCCATTTCACTCAGCATGATTTTTTCCATTTCCATCCATTTACCTGCAAAAGCCATGATATCATTCTAATAGCTGAGAAGAACTCCATAATCTCACAGTTTTTGGATCCAATATATAATCTCACAGTTTTTGGATCCAATCATCCAGTGAGGGGCATCTGGGTTGATTCCATGCTTTAGCTATTATAAATTGAGCCACTATAAACGTTGATGTAGCTGTGTCTCTGTAGTGTGCTGATTCTAGCTGTTCTGGGAAAATATCTGGCAGTGAGGTAGCTGGGTCGTATTGTTGGTGGTTCCATCCCTAATTTTCTGAGGAGTCTCCACACTGCTTTCCAGAGTGGCTATAGTGGTCTGCAGTCCTACCAACAGTGTGTTAGTGTTCCTTTCTCACCACATCCCTCTAGCATGTGTTATTGTTTGTATCCTTCATCTTTGCTATTCTGACTGGAGTGAGGTGAAATTGTAACATAGTTTTGATTTACATTTCTCTGATTGATAGTGACATAGAAAACTTTCTCATATGTTCATTGGCTTCCTGAACTTCCTCTGTTGAGAAGTTTCTGTTTAGTTCCATAGACCATTTATTGATTGGATTGTTTGTATTTTTGATATTAAATATTTTGAGTTCTTTGTATATTCTGGATTTCAGCCCCCTGCTGGAGGTGTAGCAGGAATTAAACCAGCAACATTACAACTGTTAGAAGAAAAAAATAGGATCAACACTCCATAGGCACCAAATTCCTTAACAAGACTCCCATAGTGAAGGAATTAAAGCCAACTATCAATGAGTGGAATGCCATTAAGCTAAGAAGCTTCTGCACAGGTAGGGAATTAGTCAAGAGTGTCAAGAGGGAACCTACAGAATGGGAGAAAATCATGGACTGCTATACCTCTATTGGATTCTTAACCATACATTCAGATTTTCTGGTTACGAGGAATTGTCTTTATCTCCCTGAGTTTTAGGATCTGGTCACAGAAGCCTCTCCCTTCAGAGTAACTTTGGTTCCTCTTATGGACATTATTTCTGGCCTGCATTTCTCCTACAGATAACAGGTAGTTCGCAAAGGAATGTGACATAGCCTATTCAGTTAGGCCAGGCAGGTTTGTAGGTAAATTGCTTTTATGAAAAGAAAGCTTGTGGGGATCAGCACAGTGGGCCCATTTTTAAAATTATTCTCTTAACCTCATGTTCCCTCCATTCACATTTGTCTGCCCCCTAACAATTAGATGTTGGGACCAACCATCAAGGAAATGAAAATAATATGTAAATGAATTAACAGAGTATTATAACTAATACAAGAGAATATCATTAACAACTGCTAGTTTGAGAATTTGTTCTTTTTTTATTAGATGGATATGGAGTTACAATTGAGGGGGAGACATTATCAAATATTCAAGAACAAATGTATATATACTTAGTTATCCAGGGCTAATGCCATGTCATGGAAGCCCAGCTTGGGTTCCCCATGTTGCTGTTTCCCCCAGAAGAACCCCTGAGTTAAATGAATATATTGCGGAGGTCAGAGATCTCCTTCTGAGATGATTCCCCCATATTCCCACTCTCCAGTCTCCTAGATAGTCTTCCTAAGCCCTCCACCACCCCTGTCCCCCTCCCTACGCCACCCAAGTATCCTAGGGAGCCATCCCCCTATTACGCTGAGATTCATACAATTTGAAGTTATTATTAAGCTTTGCCGTCTAACATCCTGCTTCCCAATGTATTCTAGCATCCACAGATGAGAGAAACCATTTGGCCCTTGAGTCTCTGAGACTGGGATACTTCACTTAGCATAATTCTTTCCATCTCCATCCATTTGATATCAAAAACCATAATATCATCATCTCTAATGGCCCAGTAGTATTCCATTGTATATATGTACCAAAGTTTTTGTATCCACTCATCGAGTGAGGGGAATCAGGGTTGGTTTCATAGTTTAGCTATAGTAAATTGAGCTTCTATAAACATTGATGAAGCCACATCATTATCATATGCTGATTCTAAGTCTTTTGGGAAAATCCCCAGGAGTGGGATAGCTGGGTGATAAGGTGGTTCCATCCTTAATTTTTTGAGGATTCTCCATACAGCTTTCCATAGTGGCTGAACCAGTTTGCAGTCCCACCAGCAGTGTAACAGTGTTCCTCTTTTCCCACAGCCCCTCCAGCATCTGACGTTGTTTGTATTCTTCATTTTTGCCACTCTAACAGGAGTGAGGTGGTATCTCATTGAAGTTTTGATTTGCATTCCCTTATAGCTAATGATGTAGAGCATTTTCTCATATATTTATGGGCTTTCTTGACTTCCACTGGAGAGAAGTTCCTTTTGAGTTCTTTAGCCCATTTATTGATTGGATTATTTGTTAGTTTGGTGTTTCGTTTCTTTAGTTCTTTGTATATTCTGGATATTAGCCCAATGTCTGAGGTATAGCAGGCAAAGGTTTTCTCTCATTCTGTAGGTTCTCTCTTGATGCTCTTGACTAAATCTTTAGCTGTGCAAAAACTTTTTAGTATAATTGCATATTCATTTATTCTTGTCTTCACTGCTTGATCCATGGGAGTTTTGTTAAGGAAGTTGTCGCGGACTCCTATGTCCTGTACTGTTGACTCTACTTCTTTTTTTTAGGAAGTTTAAAGTTGTTGGCTTAATATCCAAATGTTTGACCCATTTTCATTTAATTTTTGTGCAGGGCAATAGATAAGGATCCAGCTTCAGTTGCCTACACATGGCTGTCCAATTTGTCCAACACCATTTGTTGAACAGGCTATCTTTCTTCCACACTATGCTTTTGCCCACTTTATCAAATATCAAATAGTTAAAGATATGGGGGTTTGTCTCAGGATCTTCTATTCTGTTCCACTGGTCTTTGGTTCTGTTTTGATACCAAAACCATGCTGTTTTTGCTACTACAACTCTGTAATATAATTTCAGGTCAGGGACTGAGATACCAACTACTTTTTCCTCCTGTAGAGTAGTGTTTTGGCTAATCTGGGTCTCCTGTTATTCCATA
>PVKS010006891.1:0-64336 GCA_004027875.1 Aplodontia rufa | reverse complement strand
TCAAGTCTTCTGTAATTTCTTTTTTTAGTGTTTGATAGTTTTCTTTGTGGAGGTCCTTAATATCCTTTGTAAGGTTAATGCCCAAGTATTTCATTTTTTTTGGAGGAGATGGTGAATGTGAGAGATTTCCTGATTTCTTCTTCTGCGGATTTGTTGCTGGAGTAAAGGAAAGCTAGTGACTTGTAGTTGACTTGAGTTGATCTTGTAGCCAGCTACTTTGCTGAAAATCCCTATAAGCTCTAGGAGTTTTCTGGCCGATGTTAGTGGGTCTTCTAGGTATAGAATCATGTCATCAGCAAATAGAGATAATTTAACTTCCTCTTTTCCTATACAAATACCTTTGATTTCCTTGTCTTGCCTGATAACTCTGGCAAGGGTTTCAAGGACTATATTGAACAAGAGTGGGGAGAGTGGACAGCCTTGTCTAGTACCTGAATTCAGTGGAAATGCTTTCAGTTTTTCTCCATGGAGGATAATGTTGGCTATGGGTCTGTTGTAAATGGATCTGACATAGTTAAAGTATCTTCCCTTGATCCCTATCTTTTCCAGAGTTTTGAGCATAAAGTGGTGTTGAATTTTATTGAATGCCTTCTCTGCATCAATTGAGATGATTATATGATTTTTGTTTTTAATTCTGTTTATGTAGTGAATTACATTTATTGATTTGAGCTAAAATTTTATTAAGGATTTTTGCATCAATGTTCATCAGGGAAATTGGTCTGTAGTTTTCTTTTCTTGACATGTCTTTGTTGGGTTTTGGAATCAGTGTAATGTTTGCTTCATAAAAAGTGTTTGGGAGTGTTCCCACTCTATCAATTTCCTGGAAGAGCTTGTAGAGGATCGGTGTTAGTATTGTGACAGCTTAGTAGAATTCTGCCATATATCCATCCGGACCTGGGCTTTTCTTTTTTGAGAGAGCTTTGATTACTGCTTCAATTTCACTCTCTGTGACAGGTTGGTTCAGATTTTCAATGTCCTCCTGTGTTAAAGAGGGGATGTTGTGTGTGTCCAAGAACCTGTCCATGTCCTCCAGGTAATCAAACTTGGTAGAGTATAAATTTTCAAAATAGGTTCTCATAATCTTCTGGATCTTGGATGAGTCTGTGGTGATATCCCCATTTTTGTCTTTGATATTGTTGATTTGCTTTATTTCATTCTTCCTTTTAGTGAGTTGGCAAGGGGTCTGTCAATCTTGTTTATTTTTTCAAAGAACCAACTCTTAGTTTTGTTAATAGTTTGTATTGTTTTTTTGTTCTCAATTTCGTTGATTTCAGCTCTGATTTTGGTAATTTCCTGTCTTCTGTTAGCTTTGGGATTGGATTGTTCCTCTTTTTGTAGTTGCTTGAGTTGAAGCATAAGGGTATGTATCTGCTCTCTTTCTAGATTTTTGATGTATGCACTCAGTGCTATAAATTTACCTCTTAAGAATGCCTTCATACTGTCCCAGAGGTTTCGGTATATTGTTTCCTCATTCTCATTCAATTCCAAGAACTTCTTAATTTCTGTTCTCATTTCCTCTTTTACCCATCCTTCTTTTAAGAGGGAATTATTCAGTTTCCAAGTATTTGAATAGTTTGTTTTTTCTCTTGTTGTTGATTGCTAAGATCATAGCATTATGATCTGACAGAATACATGGGATTATATCCACTTTTTTATATTTGTTAAGATTATCTCAGTGAACTAGGATGTGGTGTATTTTAGAGAAGGATCCATGAGCCACTGAGAAGAAGGTAAATTCAGCTATCTTCGGATGGAATATTCTGTAGATGTCTGTTAAGCCCAATTGATTAATAGAGTTGTTCAGATTGGAGATGTCTTTATTGATTTTTTGTTTTGATGATCTGTCTAGAGTTGATAGTAGTGTGTTGAAGTCCCCCAAAATTATTGTGTTGAGATCAATGAGGGGATTAATGTCCTTAAGATTTTTTTCCATATATTTGGGGGGGTTGTAATTAGGGGGATAAATGTTAATTATCATTATATCTTCTTGATGTACTGTCCCTTTTAGTATGGTAAAGTGACCCTCTTTGTCCTTTCTGACTAGTTTTAGCTGGAATTTAATTTTTTTAAGAAATTAGAATCATCATGCCAGTTTGCTTTTTTGGGCCACAGGCCTGGTAGACATTTTGCCATCCTTTCACTTTCACCCTGTGTCTATTTTTGAGTGTCAAATGTGTCTCTTGTAGGCAACATGTTGTTGGATTTTGTTTTTTGATACAGTGGGGCAGTCTGTGTCTTTTAATTGGGGCATTGAGACCATTCACATTCAAGGTTAGAATAGATATGGGAGGCTGAGTCTCAGACTTTTAACAATTACAGAGTTTTGAGTCATCTTGGAAGTCAATTTGTGTATAATATGATTATTGACTCGCCCTTGTTTAAGGATTTAGGTTATCATAAGCATTTTCTTCTGAATGGAGAACATCCTTGAGAATATTCTGTAGTGCAGGATTTGTGTTCATGTATCTTGCTAGCTTGAGTTTATCATTGAAATATTTAATTTCCCCATAACATTTGAAGCTGAGTTTTGCAGGGTATACTATCTATGGGTGGAAGTTGTTGTTTTTCAACACTTGAAAAATATTGTTCCAAGCTCTTGTGGCCCTCATTGTTTGCTCTGAAAAATCCATAGTGATCCGAATTGGTTTGCCTCTGAATGTAATTTGGAAATTTTCTCTAGCTGCTTTTAGAATTCTCTTTAATTTCTCTGTTATTCATTTTGTATATGATATGTCTTGGTGAATTTCTTATTTGATTAGGCCTATTTGGTGTTCTATAAGCATCTTTGATGTGATATTCCAGATCAATTGTAAGATGGGGGAAGTTCTCGCTTATGATTTTGCTTTAAGGGTTCTTGATACCTCTTGTTTGCTGTTTGGAGTTTTCCTATAGGCCAATGATTCTCAGATTATTATGCCTCATCTCATCAAATATTGTTTGGAAGTTCTGATCATGTAATATAAGTTGCTTATCTTGTTTATCTTCTTTGATTTCGACAATGCTTAGCCGATCTTCATTTTCCGATGTTCGTTCTTCAAGAGCTGAAGTTCTATTTTCAGTGGAGTATACTCTGGCATTGGTATCTCCCAGTGAAGATTTGATTTGGTTAACTGTATTTTTCAGTCCTGATAGCTCTGCTCCATCTCTTTTCAGGATGTCTATTTCTTTGTATACGTGGTCTTTCAACTCATGGAATTGCTCCCTTATTTACCTGTAAAAGTTGTCTTTCGTCTCTTGAAATTGTTCTCTGATCTCTTTCCTTATTTCTTCTCTCAACTCTTTGATTGAATTATTAATCATAATGCTGTTACAATATCTTTGGTTTTCATCTAGGGCCCCAGCTCTGGGGTCCTTGGGTGGTGAGTTGTAGGGTTGAGGAGGGGAGTTATTTCCCCTTTTCCTCATTTTCAGAATCAGAGAGTGTGTCTTGTAGTTCAACCTTGTTACTCTTGGAGGAGTAATTGGAGCTACTTATGGCTTTGCTTTGTTGTGATGGGGAGCTACTTGGTCAAGACAGACCTAAAGATGCCAGACCTTTCTGCGAGAACTTGAGAGCCTATAGGTGCAAATACTAGTCCGTTTCAACTAAAATAGATGTGCTGATGACTAGCACCAATAGTAGCAGTTTTCTTTGAGAGGGCTTTCACATGTATTATGACAGCAATCAAGTACCTGTTTTGAAGAGTGTCTGTTTCTTCAGATAGCAGGGTCTTGTGGGAATCTGCATCCACTCCTGCAGCATGAGGTGTTTTTCAGGAGCGTCTTGGAGTCACTGTTGGTGGGATGGTCACCATCTTGGGTCCCCTGAGAATTTGTTCTTGAAAACAGGAAAGATGGACTAGGACACAAAATCTTTTATTTTTATTTTTAGGGTCCCATGCATATTGGGAAAGCACTTTACCACTGAGCTACATCCCCAGTCTGGTCACAGATCTTTTAAAACACAAAATCCCCAGTCTCCTTGAACAACTGAACCAAAAATTCTAGATATTAGGTTCAAGTATCAGTGCTCTTTGAAGTCACCCTAGTGATTCTGATAAGTAGCTAGAATTTAGAAGTACCAGTGTAGATGAATGAGTAATGATTTGTGGATTTCTTTGGGAATCCAAAAGAAAATCTCCAGATCCTAAAAATAGTTTTGGCAGAGTGAAACAGAGTGTAGTGGAATTTGGAAGAGAATGTAGATGGCAGAGATTTTCATGCTTTAATGCACATGTGAATTACTAGAGTTTGTTGAAATGCAGATTTTGATTCAGTAGATCTAGGGTGGAATCTGAGCTTTTGCATTTCTAACAAGCTTCACAGACTATACTACCCTGCTGCTTCACTGACTACACTTAGCATAAGGTGGGACTGGGTAAATGTCCTCTTGCTTCTGAAAAGAAAAGAAAGGAGGTGTTCCACTTTAAGATTTAGAAGTAATAAAGTATGCAGAAGTATAGAATTAATGAAGTATAACAACATCTTGGAAGAATGTATTTCTCAAACAATGACCCACTAACAAATTAAGGATCTGTTACTTCTATTATTTTCTTTCTTTCTTTCTTTTTTTTAAAAAAGCGAGAGGGAGAGAATGAGAGATTGGGGAGGGAGGATAAAGGAGAATAAATTTATTTCTTTCTCCATCTGGCCTTTGTTCCTCTAACACTTAGTTGCATATGTGGTGCTGGGGTTTGAACCTGGGTCCTTGACCATTCCAGGCAAGCATTCCAACTGCTGAGCCACTGCTCCAGCCCCTACTTCTAGTATTTTTGAGGAGGATATTAATAGTATTTTGTTCCACTTTCTGAACAGTTAGATTTAAAGTAACAAATAGGATTTGTTAAGATTTAAAGATTAAAGAAAGATACAAGACCACTTACATCAAGGAATTGACACTCTTTCTGGGAAGACAGAAAATTAGCTATATTACAATGTGAAATGCTGTCTAACAGCATTAGAATAAACAAATGCTCTAGGAACACAGGGAGGAAAAAAGATACTATTGACTGGACAGGGAAGATACTTGGAAGAACTGTAAAAATCAGAAAACGTGGGTGTTTGGCACCAAATGTTCAGGCGTGGATGTTCAAAAAGGAGTCAGGCCTGAAAAAGCAGCTGAGCAAAACCTTTTTATTGGGATTAGAGGCTCTCGAGTCAGATTCACTGGCCCACCAGACTTAGGGCAGGCAGGGGAAGTGGCACATGGCCCTGGTTGGGCAGTGACTTTATAGTCTGGGGTGGGCAGAGGAAGTTTGGGGGCCTGGTCCTTCAGGGATTGGCTGGGGATTCCATCGATCATCAGGCGATTGCAAGACGCCATTGGGGCTTGTCTGCCAGTGTCTGATTGGTTCTTATTTCATGCTCCTGGGTTGCCTGATGTCCTACTCCCACCCAGCCACCTGAAATCAACCTAGCATCCTGACCTTTTGGTGATATAGGGTGTCAATTTCCATCTGGCTACTTCCTGCTGTTTATGGGGTGTTGTGGGGGAGGGGAAGGTTCAGGTGTTGGTTTGTCATTAGGGAGGTGGCTATAAGGGTGCAAGAGCATTTGGTTGTTATTCCAGCAACCTCGCTCATGTGGTTTCAGGTGACCCTGAGGAGACAGGGAGCAGTCATTAGAAGGAGTCTTATCACTAATATGGGAGTAAGAATGGGGGTCAGTCAGGTGACAAGAGTGGAGTTTAACCATCCTGGCTAAGGGTCATTTGATTGTTGCTACCTAATCCTCTCATTCAGACATCTGAGAGTTCTGATGTTTTTCTCAACCAGCCCAGTTTCATTGATGTAGTACCAGCCCTCCTCTTTTACAAATAGACATGTTCCCCCTTTTTCCACTGTTAGGAGATCTAGTGCTTGGTGGTTCTGCAAGAAAACTTGGGCAATAATGTTATTTGTCTTTGTAGGGAGGTCAGGGAGGCAGCAGAGACCTCCATTGCCTCTTGGAGTTACTGTTCTAGAGAGGAGATTCTGAGCAAACCAGATTAGGGGAACCCCCTCTAAAGGTGGCATCTAACTTTTCATGTATCTCAAGTAATGTTTAATAAAGACCCATTGCTTTTGTTGCTAAATGTCCATGTAGGACTGAACTTTGGTTATACTCTCCTGTCAGATCAACTTGATCAAAACTGATCTTGTGGAGTTGGGGATTTAGCTCAGTGGCAGAGTACTTGCCTAGCAAGTGCAAGGCCCTGAATTCAGTCCTCAGCCCTGAAAAAAAAAATGAAAACAAACAAATAAACAAAAAAAAAAAAAACAACACCTGATCTTGTTCCTACCTATTTCTACAAGTCAGCTGAGATTGTCAGGGTCATTCCTGAGGAATTTGTGAAAAGCCTCTTGGCTCTTTTATCAGTTGTGCCATCTGCCAGTATCCTGTCTTTTCAGCTGCACACTAGGTGGCTTTCTGTTCTCTAGGGTCACCTGATCCCCCTGATCGGGAGATCATGTTACCCAGAGTTGCCAAGCCTGCAGAGAAGTTCCATTGTCCCCTGAGTTTTGGCTGACCAAATAGGGCAAGGGCCAAAATATTGACTATTTCCTTAACCCTCTAACTATCTTAACTTTGGTAATCTGGTTTTGGTGTTAAACATCCAGCAGGCCAGTTTCATCAGTCTTAAAGTCGGAATACTATGTTATAGTTTTATAGTTACCCCTTTTGTTGAATTAGGATCAGTAACAGTGCTTGAAGTTAGTCTGATATCTTATCTGTCCTGTAGGTGATGGCATGTCTTAATTTAGGTTTTTCTGTTAGAAATAGTACTTCCGCAAAACACTAATAAGCAACAGTTTTAGATATAGAAGGAATGAGGGGGGAGGGTTTAGAGGAGGAGGAGGAGCCATAGCTGTAGGCAGAGGGACTGTAGCTGTGGGAAGGGGAGGAGGAAGAGGATTGACCTGAGTAAGGGGACAGGGACAAGATCACAAATTCCAAAAGCCCTGAACATGTGGCATCTCTGGTCACTTCCCTGTCCGGTAACAGTAATTGCCCAAATCAGTGAGGATTTGAAAGTACAGACAGGAATTAGCATTTCCCATGGCCTTTCAGTATTACTCGGGGTCAAACAGGAGCAGAAGGAGGTGTCCCAACTTCTGATCATGCTTGCCTGAGGAACAGGCAGGCGGACTGAGACTGGGATATCTCCTTAGCCTGCGGGGACCCAGAATGGAACAGGTTGGATAAGCCAGAGACTAGGACATCTCCACAGTCTGCCAGGGTCCTGAATGGAATGGGCAGGGAGGTCTGTGGTGTGTGGGCAACTCATGGACAGACCTCCGGAACAGAGAGAGTGCTACCGGAAGGCCAAGGGAAATGCAAGGGAACTTATCCCACTTCTGTGGGCCCAGATGAAAGGAAACAAACCATGCAGGAGCTTCCTGATTTGTCTGTGGGAGAGGGTGGACCTCAACCTTGGTGTAGAAGACCTGAAAACCCTCCTGGGTTTCAGTGCCAAATGTAAAAATCAGAAACTGTGGGTGTTCAGCACCAATTGTTCAGGTGCAGATATTCAAAAAGGAGTCAGGCATAAAAGCAGCTGAGCAAAACCTCTTTATTGGAATCAGTGGCTCTCAGGCCAGATTCACTGCTCAGGGTGGTGCATTGCAGCTCTTGGTGTGGTGGAAATTCACCCAGGGAATTCAGCACCAATCTTCTGGGTTCTTGTCGCATAAATTTAAAGAATAAAGTCCACAGACAACCATGGAAAGAGGAGTGAAAGCAGTAGGATTTATTTAAGGAAGGAGAGCAGAGACTCTGCAAAGCGGAGGGGCATCTGGAAGCAGAATACTGTCTAATGGAGGTTAAGCCAGGGGTATGAGCATAAAAACATTCATGCAAAGCAGGCATTGAGAAATGCATCTGCATCATTGGTTAAAATCTATGCAAAACAGGTAGCAATTCTTTCCAAGTTCCCATCTGTGTTCAGCCCCACTTCTTAGTTTCCCCCCTTCTGGGACAAAGGAGTTATTCCCACAGGTGAGTCTCATGGTCATTTGCATTTGAAGGCCCTGAGTGTACCCGTTAATGGCTCTCTACTGGCTAGCTTCTAGGTGTGGTTGGATGGGGCCCATGGTCCTGACTACCTAGCCATTTTACTATCTCTCCTAAACTGTCTAAGTATGAAATAAATTGAATTAAGGACTTTTCCACAGTAGCAGTGATTGCCTTGCATTCCATAGTTTTTACCAAACAAGAGAGGAGGATTGATGTGATGGGGAAGGACTTCTGTGTTAGGGACCTGGCCTGGGCAGTGGCCTTGGGTAGAAGGAGGTGATATCCTCAGTGTGGTCAGTGGGGTCCTCAATTACAGTGCTACTCAGGGTACGTCCTGCAGAGCTGGAACACAAGAGCCAACAAGGAGCTTGTTGGAAATGACACGTACATCCCAAACCTACTGAAAGAGGTGATTTTTTTACACATGCTGAACTTTGAGGAGGCAAAGAAGTGTGCAGAGGTAGAGACAGCGCAGTGAGGATGGTACCCTCCTCAGTGAAAGTGGAACATTGGTGTGGGAGCACAGGTTGCTCATGTGCCTGGAAAGCAGCAGGGGCCTGGCTAGGACAGGTAGTGTGAGGCTGGGGTGTCACACCCAGGAGTAGTGGGAGTGAACAAGCAGCTACCGAGCTACGAGCCACGCCAGGTAGTGGAATGACTGGCTGGCCCCAGGCCTTCCAGCAACAGTCCTGTCTTGGCAAGCTTGTCTTCCCGATGGCTCTTTCATTCTCTCTCCTACACTCTCTTTTGAAAAAATGCTACTGGACAATCAGAATTTTTACGCTGAAATCTTATTATCTTCTATTTTTAAGTTTCATTTACCTTACTGCAATAGCTTTGGTTTCTTCTGATTTCAGGTATTTGTTTAAAACTCCAACCTTGTCAGTCCCCTTTCTTCGAGCTCTTTAGCCACACTTCTTCATGCTTTCTCAGGAACATCCTTTCTCAGTCAGAGCTGAGTCCTTTTGTCCAGAGTTTTGTGCCCGTGCATTCTTTCTTTGCTCTGTTATATCCACATTCACTCTCTCCAGGAACCTGTTCATCTCTCTGCTTCCACCCCATCATCCTGCTACATTTATTTCTCACTTAAATCTTCGAAGGGGCAATGTCTGTTCATCCAAATAACAACCTGTCATTGGTCAGAAAGGCTGATGCTGTTTAGGAGATCAGTAGCTTCTTACCAAAACAGGTTGATGGAGCAGCCGCTGGGGGTGTAGCTCAGTGGTAGAGACCTTGCCGAGCATGCCAAAGGCCCTGGGATCAATCCTCAGCACCAATGAATAAATAAGATGAAAACAAAATAATGTTGATGGAGTAAAGAGGGGTGTCCACATGGCTATTGAGAGACCCAGGACTTCCACCAGAGCCAGGCCTGAAAGAAGACAAGTCACTTCCACCCACATTCCCTTGGCCAGAAAATTCTTTTGACCTCATTTTACTGAAAAAGAAACAGAATATAGTCTAGCAATGCGTCCAGCTGGAAAAAGAATCAAGCGAGGTTTGACGAATGCATAGCCTTCTTTGCCGCACTCTACCTCTTTTTGGTTCTTCTCACTAAAGCTATTACCTTTCAGGTTCCCAAGGTTGGAATGTGTAACACTGAGAGCTATGTTCACTGCCTACCAGTTGCTTTACAAATATTTAATTCAGCTTACGAAGCAGTAATTTTCACTATCCATATCACAGATGAGGAAGTGAAAGAACAAAGATAACTCACGCAAGGTTACACTGTTAGTATGAACAAGGTTGAACTTGTACTGGGACCCAGGCAATGTGACTCCTGAGCCTAGTAGGCTATGAGACACAGCTCTGCAGACAAAGAAGAAGCAGAGGCCCAGAATGAACAGAACAGAGATGACTGCTTTGTAATCTACTGGGTGTGTAAACTTCCACAAGTGTCTCATCATCTGGAGGCCTTGGCCTCTTCATTTGTGAATTCAATTGCTAGAGCAGTTATGGGAATAAATGAGTTGATGTATCTATTACATTTAGTCTTCATGCCATTGTGCAATTTTAAAACTTAGCTCTAAGCCCAGCACACAGTTAAGTGTATGGCAAATACTCAACATTATTATTGCCATTACTTTACCACATTTCATTATAAAGGGAGGTTTGCGTTTGGCATCTGGGCTGGTGGCAAACATAGTATATTCTTTTTTTGTGTGCTTTCTTGCCAAATTTTTTTACACATCCTCTTTGCTATATGTACTCCTTTTTTTTTTTCTTCCAGAAAAAGATTTGTTCACGTTAAGAATCCTTACCTGGATTCTATGGATGAAGACATTCTTTATCACTTGGATTTAGGAACAAAAACACATAATCTACCAGCAATGTTTGGGGATGTGAAGGTAAAAAATACTTCTAACTCCAGAAAACAATTGAGTTTCCTCTACTAATTTTTCTTGCTTTATCAAGATAAACTTTACCCCCTTGGCTAGGGAAATGCAAGAGGTCCCAATAGGAATCAAAGCTGTACTAATTCTCCCAAACAATTTAGAATGTGAACATCATGAATGATAATTTGCACCCCATAAGACATAAAGGTTTCCAAACCCAATCTAATGAAAACATGACTATTTTGCTGCTCTGGTCCCTGGAGATAAATACCATTTTATTGATAATACTGTTGGGTGTTTAGAATTCATTATATTTTAAAAGATTCTATTCACTACTTAATGTCTACATTTATTGGTGAACCTCACTAATTCTCATTTTATTAAACTGAGAAAGAACTAAAAAAGCTAACAATACTGTATTATTCCACTTCATAAAATAACCATTATTCATTATTTATATTAAGATTTTTATTATTTCAGAAGACATTTCATAATAAAAATTTTCATGTACTACTGCCAGGAAAATTGTATTTCTGAATTATTTGTTTTATCTTACATATGTTTAATTATAAAAGCAATTCATATTCATTATTTTAAATTAGGAAAGTATAAAAGAGAATAATGATTTTTTAAAACATCTCATAGTCCTACCACCTCAACATGACATTTCTTCTGATCCTTTTTAATGAGTATATTTTAAAATAGTTGTAATGATATAACTTTGAATACTGCATTTTCATTTAACTTTGTGTTATTAATATTTTCAAATATTACATTTTCTTTGAAGCACATTGTTCGTAGAGGTGAAGTGGCTATGCCACAAATTATATAACTTATTATCAACTTCTATTTTATTTTCCATTATAAACAAGATTCAAATGGATATTTTTGTTCCTAAGGATTTTTCACACTTAGGTCTGTTTAGAATGATTCACAGAAATGGTCAAAGGGAATGAACTTTCAAAGAACTTTAACAAGGGCTGGAGTGGTGGCTCAGCAGTTACGGCGCTTGCCTGGCAAGTGCCAGTGCACAGGTTCAAACCCCAGCACCACATACACAACAAGGCATTGCAGCAATGAAAGCCACATGAGAAACTAAATAAAAATAGATTCTCTCTCTCTCACTGTCCCTCTCTCCTTTTTTTTTTTTTTTAAAGAACTTTAACAGTTCACCAGTGGAAAATTTGTAATTGTCATTTTTTCACTCTTTTAGCAATTATAAGAATAAAAATAAGAGTTTTCACATCCACTGTCTCATTGAATCTTCACATTAGCTCTTTGAGATGGTTTATCAGTCACTAACTTGCTCCATAAAACAAAGACATTGAATTCAGAGGGATCAAAGGAGATTAAGTTATACCATGGAGTGGCACAGCTGGGACATAGACCAAGTTCTTCCAGGTCTTGTTTCCAAGGTTCCTGCTCATGGCACCAGGAGAACTTCTTAAATAAGTCAGAGTAGTCCATTAATTGGAGTGGGGAGACAGGTAAAGAAGGGGGCCAAGAGGAGGAGGAGGTTAGGAAGAAGGAGCAAAGGAGGAAGAAGAGAACAAAGGAATGGGAAGAAAGGAAGGAAGGAAGGAAGGCACAAAGCTACGATGCGATGCTCATTATCAGTAGGTAATAGGTGACCTTGTCCCTCCCACTCTCCTAGGGAGCAACGTGTGAAGGTACATGACCCGCCCTTTCCCCATTCCCCCTCAGACAGTGTTCCTGGCCTTTGTGTGGCCTCTGTCCATCTTCGGCTTCATCCTTTCAAAGTACCCTCTCTCCCTACAGCTGTTTCAGATATTTATGCCTCACAAGGCATGGATCAAGACTGCCCTTGATGCTCAATAACTGCAGTTTACCTGGATTCAGATGTTAGGTTTAAGGTTTATACTTCCCAATCATTGTGTCAGGATGTTTATCAAGGGGTGACTATGATGAATAGAAGGTTCATAATTAACAAACTAAGGCGCACATCTGCTATGAACTTCGAGAGACTCAGGCTATGCTCAGGTTCTGTGTCTGCTGTCATTTGTGGGGTGCATTCTGTGTACTCAACTCTGCACAGACATACATGTGACATCCCAATCAATGCCCACAGTGACCATAGTAGTGACCATCTCCATTTTACAGACGAGGAAACAGTTGGCCCAGACACATATGTAGTGTTATTCATAATATTTATTTACCTGTCTGTGATAGACACAGCACAGCTGGTGAGTAAAAGGGCTGGATTAGACCTTAGGTTTGTCTCATGAAAAAGTAATGGTTCTGGGGGGCTGGAGCAGTGGCGGAGCAGTTACGGCGCTTGCCTGGCATGTGCAAGTACATGGGTTCAAACTCCAGCACCATGTACACAACGAAGTCTCGGAGCAACGAAAGTTGCATGAAAAACTAAATAAAAATTGTTTGTCTTTCTCTCACTGTCCCTCTCTCTTTAAAAAAAAAAAGGTTCTTCCTATATTTTTGTAAAGGCACTATTCTGTTGGTTTTTAAGAAATTGCTGGGATAGACAATCTTGTTTTAGACATGAAAATAATTAGGCCAACACATTTGCGCATGCATGTGCAGCCAGGCAAACGAAGTTGTCTCATCTGTCACAATCCCAGGAACCAGGCTTTCACTTCTCCAGCTCACTACCCGACTGGATTTTCATCCGTCCTTGCTCTCAGCACTCTCTCTGAACTGCTGTCCAACCTTCTTTCTCCCCATCCACCAGACTTTGGAAGCTTTAGTAGATGGTCTTTCAGATTAAAGATATCTAATTGGGGAGAATAAGGAGCAGGTGACAATTCCAGTGATGAGAACTGGCTATTTAATCTAAACCAGTATTTTGAGAACTGCAGGTAAAGTCTGATTCATTTTCACAGATGCTTTTCTTAGGAACTTGCCTTCCGCCAGCTACATTCTTACCTTTAAATGAGAACATTGACTCTATTAGGTCCCTGGACAGCAATCCTGGCTGAGAATAATTTATTGATACCTAGAAGCTCAGCCTTGAACTCACAAAGATGATAATCATTATTAATAACATTGTCTTCAAAAGAAAGGAGAACTCTGGGTGTGTAAAATTTAAACCTGAAAGATTGATAGTCACCCCTATCTACTTTCTTCCTATCCTCACTATGTATGAGAGGGACAGTGAGAGAAGAGAGAGAGAGAATCAATTTTATTTAGTTTTTCATGTGACTTTGGTTGCTCCAACACTTAGTTGTATATGTCGTGGTGGGGTTTGAACTTGGGTCCTGGCCCATGCCAGGCAAGCACTGTAACTGCTGAGCCACCACTCCAGACCCTCACTATATTTTTAAAGGTTTTGAAACCTGCTACTCCACAATCTCACCTGGTACAATTAAGTTTACTTCCCAGTCACATTAAGGTGTTCCTGGTTGATGGACAGCCTTCCTCAAGGGACTGGGACTGAGCCTCCTTCCATCTGTTGCTCTTTCATTTCAAGTGGTAGCTTGCAGTTTCCCTGGGTGTCAACCCCCGTCAGGCAGATGGCAGGAGGTGATGTGTAGAATCACCTGTAGGATTTTTATGGGCTAGGGCTGAAAGTGGCACCTACCACTTGTATTCACATTCTAGTGCCTGGAACTCAGGCATATGGCTTCTTGTAACTGGAAAAGAGCCTAGGAAGTTTAGTTTAACTGTGCGCCCAGAAATCAGGGGAAACAGTTTTGGCAATAACTTTTTAGTCTCTGCCATACTCCCTGGAAAGAATCAAACAATTGAAAAATATGATGGGGGACTCTGGAAGTTATTTTTCATATTCATCAGCCAAATATATCTTTTACAGTGTCTCTATAAATGTCTTTTATAAAACCACTAATTGGCACCCTCCACTGTGTCCCTAGAAATTTTGAGTAACTTGGAAAAATCTTCATTTTATCAGACTCTGTGAAATATGCATTTTGAAGGTGTTTAATATTCCTTTGTTAACATACAAAATACACAAAGCTCATTCGTGTACTAGATTAATACAACCTGGCAAAGGTAAGTCTTCTAAGATACTGGGGATATTTGAAAGTGGGTTTGTTCTGCCAGTCATTAGGCAAAGTCCTTAACGTAGTTTTGTAATACCTCTGACTTCCAATGCATTTCTATCTTCTTTGATTAAACTAGGACAAAATCATTTTGTTTGGAACATAAATCACTGGAGGTCAATGTTTGTTGGTCTTCAGCCATGTTTAGCTTCTCATGAAAGCAGACATTCTGAAAACTGTGTCTAGAGGAGATATTTAGTAAGTCTGATTTAAGAGTAAGTCTTAAAAAACTAAGCTGGTTCTGTCTACACATATCATCTTTATGTCTCCAAAAATATTTAGAAATTCCTGTTGATTACAGCAACATCTACAGTTCAAAGAGGAGCTCAAACCACAAGCTATTCGAACATCTGTTTCAGCTTTATGGTCAATCTGAATAGCTGTCATTTAAATTCACTGGCACCACGCAGTGAAGTTATTTTCAAACTACTGTATTTTCTTTTTATTTTTTAAATAGGTCTTCTTATACTTAGATCTTGAGCCAAGTCTTAACTACCCATTCAAACAGAGGAGGAAAACCCATGAATAATCAACAATAATTGAAAAACCCAACTTAAACACTGGTCTTATCCTCTTTGCTATACAGTGTTGATGGCTGACTTCCCTTGAAGTTCATTACTAGCTAAAAACCCCATCTGAGAAACTACTAGGAAGCCACAGAAAAGACAATAATAAGTGTAGAAGAGAAGCAGAGGGCCTGGATAAAAGGATAATCACATCCCAAAATTGAAAATGAGTGTGTGTGGCACAGAAATTATTGTTAAATGCAAACAGAATACATCATGTAATCAGACCACCCAGTGGTTACAGTCAATTGTTCTTAAAGGGGGTGCCACTCTGCACCCTCAGTTAGGTATTTCCTTAGACAGATCTTCTTTATCCCTGCAACGGATCTTGCCAGTCCTTCTTTTGATCCTGTGCCCAATGCTGACCACATCAGTCAGGCACCGCCAACTGCTTTTTCCTTACTAGAGAACTTGAAATAGCTTCGTTTGTACTAAACTCTGCAATAGAGAAACAATGAGCAAGCTCAAAAGGAGGACCAGGAAAATTGTTAGATATAGAGAGCAATAGTAAGCATTTGTAGAATGCTGAGAAGGTACCTGGATTTGTGTAGTGTCCTTTGCCATAAGCAATCCTACTCTATCCTGCCAGAGGGGTACTGTGTTTTCCTGTTTTGGAGGTGATGGTCTGAGACAGAGAATACACAGATGACATTGATGGAGTTACTTAATCAGCGATGGGATTGTGGTTCAAAGCCAGGTTTACCTAACCTTGAAGGGCAGGCTCTTACCCACCATGTTGCCTTCCTGATGTTGGAGTTTCTTAACACCGTGCACCACATTGCTTAACCCAGAGTTCCTCGGTGACTTTGTGTCTGATGCCCCTCTGTGGGCTCTACTTCCTCCTGGTTCTCTGCTCTTGCCAATCCACTCTGTTGCAGCCTGGTACCAGCTCAGCCAGCTGCTCATCCACACCTCAGCAAGCCACTCTTCTTTCTCCAGCCTTCACTGCTCCCGTCCCGCAGGCTGAGGTATCCCTAACTGGATGCTGCACAAGCAATTGCTGATTTTGTTAGCATATTTTACTAGATGTGACACTTTTAATTTCAACACCTACCTAATTTCAGAGACATTAAAAAATGAACAACAACAACAACAAAAAAAAAACACCATAAGCAAATCACTGGAGTGGATGAAATACTGCAGTGAGATTGCAAATTTATACTAATAAAGCTTGTTCCATGACAGTCCTTCTCCATGACAAGTTGAAATATCCTGACATGATTCCTTTAAAGCTTTAAGTTATCGTAGTACATTTTATAATACAAGCTTATGGCTGGGGAGGTGGAATCAGAAAACACGTGTGAAACTGGGAGTTCTCCTTTTGCTCATCCACGGCTTCTATTCCATGTTGATAGTACTCATGTAACAATCATACATCATGTTAATCTTCATCATTGGGCTGTTTATATCAACCAAATATGCCAGTTGATGTTACTCTAAACAAAAACACCAGAAGACACCTCCTTAGACAATAACAATACTTGTTTTTGTTTTCTTTAATGTAGTACTAAAACTTTGCATCTCATTGCCTTCTTTTCAGGTTAATGATGCAAATTAACTAATTCATAAGCGTAACCCATGACATCTACACAGTTTTAAGTAAATTAATTAAACAATGCATTTAAAACATTAGAGTTGAAGGTTGACTCTTGGTTCTTATCTCAGTTACTGTAGCAGGAACGTGTTTATTTTATTAACAGTTTGTCTGCGTTGGTGGGAGCCCCAACAGAATGAAAGCATTTGCAATATTTATGCACAAGGAGCTCAGGTTGGAGGGAAGTGGAGAAGACATTAAAGACATCTGTGCCGGAACAGACCGATATTGCATGTTCAAAACTGGTCCTGTGCTTTCCATCAGTGTAAGTGTGCAGTGGGTGCGTGACATCTGGTCTTCACAGGCTGGCGAACAAAGTGGGAACTTTCTGAATATAGCTTTTGCCCCCTCTGCTTTGCAATCTTGCACAACCAAGCCAAATGTCCAGGTATGCTGTTCTATTCGGCCTTGGAAAAAGTCCTCAGGGCAGAGCATAATATTCTGTGTCACTTAGGTTATAGTTACCACTTATTTAAGTTAAGGTGAGGGGACTCTCAAAGCCCACCCCACCTCTGTCTATTTTGTAACTGATTAATACTTTCTCATCCCCAGCAACTTTTTTCTCCTCTGTTTCTTAACCAGCTTTGTGAGTGTTGAGCTTTTAGTACACAGGGGCCAATTTTGAGGATTGCTAAAGCAGGGCTGTTTTGCACTATAATAAACTTGCTGAAAAGCTGCTGCTGCCTTTCACCAGGCTCTTGTGAATTGCTTTCGCCTCATTTAGAATATGTTAACAGTTCTGGACACACACAATGTCCTAAGAAGAAATGAAAGTGGAATAATTTTCAGTTTTAGGGAACACACAAACCATTTCACTTAAGTGCCCTGTATTGAGGAGGGTGACTGTGCATGGACACCCAGACTGCTGCTCTCAGCTTGTCTGTCCACACAGAGCTGGGCCTGTCACATATCTCGACACTGAAAGCCTGCCAAGGGGCCATGCAAGCCAGGGAGCAGAGGTAGAGTCCTGCAGAAGTGTGACAGTTCTAAGGAGCTGAGTTGGATGCGCTTCTACACGGTGGGACAGTCACCATCCATTGACCACTCAGATCACTCCTAGTAATCAGTGGTGCAGTGTAGGTGATCATGGCTGGAAACCTAGGGTAACAAAGGAAAGAGTATTCAGTGCCATTGCGCAGCCACGTTGATCTCCCCTCTAGGCCAAGAGTGCCTGAACACTGCTTAAGGCTCAGATGGCAGAGTCCATTCATTTATTCACTTGTTCATTCAATAAACAATTATAGAATGTCTACATTCAGAGGAAGCTGAATATCCTTTAATCTTGCAAATCTTGTCTTACCAACTTTTGTTGGTCTTTTACACCAAAACTGTCCTTTTTTTGTTCACAATAAATGGGAAAGGACAAAAATGTACAGTCTATAAAAAATGAAACTACCATAAATGAGCAGTAAAGCTTCAGAATAAAACATGAAAATAGCAGTAGACTAATCCTGCTTTCCTGTCAAAGAAAAAGATCTGAAATACGTATCATGCCAAGGTCAGCCAATTAGAAATGAGCCTTCTAGGCAGGCAGGGGATTTTTGATAGGGACTCCTTTGAAAATTCCTCCTTTCCAATAGCTTCTGAGAATGTGTGTGTGTGTGTGTGTGTGTGTGTGAGAGAGAGAGAGAGAGAGAGAGAAAGGGCACTTCTTTAATAGAAACACATGTCTATTTGTCATTTATCACCATGTTGCAAATAAGTGATAATCATAAACTTATCAAGTGTCTGATTTAGAAAGAAACTTATAAATCAAACAATAATTATTTTCATAATTTGTATTTAAGGAAAATAATGTTTATGGTCTTTATTCATTAGTGACAAACCTCCAGCTTGTTAACCTTGAATACATAAATATAGGTTTGATTTCTGGCCCCTCCGGGAGGCATACGATGCATTCAGATGTCAGGGCATATTGGATGAACGAACAGGACATATTTTCTTCCTTCATTACAAGTTAACAGCCCTCAGATAAATTTACATAATCATTAAGACTTTGCCAATGCTAAGAAAAGTGTAAGTCATCTCTAGCTGACGCCTACGTGACATGGTGAACTCAGAGGTTCAAAGTCTCCATAGGTTAATATTCTTGATGGTGAGAGGGAAGGAAGTCAGGTGAAAACACCACAGGTATGGCTTCATTGGTTTTCCAAAGTCTTTGTGCCCCAAAGTAGAATACATAAGAGGAACACATTTAACTGTCTACTGTTGCATCAGTGCTATATTAGGGATGAAATGGCCACCAAAATAAAGCTCAGTTCCAGTTTCCATGAATTATAGCATGGAAAATCTTTCTGAGGAGTTATTAGAACAGAATATAACCATTAGGAGTCCCTAAATCCGATAGCCTGTGTTGACCCCCTATTCCCATGACATTAATCCTACTGCTCTAAATGCTGAAGAAAACAAAGGCTATGCTCATGATCTACAGCAAGTTAAGCTCATGCACATGTTCAGAATAAATTTCAGATTAGGCAGGAAGCAAATGCACAGTTCTCTCCTAGAACCTTTCAAAGCTCAAACAGAATCGCACAAAAAAAAAGGCCACATGAGAACCTTGAAATGGGTGAACATTGCACTTATCTTGGTGGAGAAAGACATGGCAGCCAAAATTGTTTCTTCTATGTAAAGTCAATCATGCAAAAAACTTTACATAGGCTCACTGGAAAGTCCCATGGGGGATGAGAAACGGTACTGCCCTGACACACCTGTACCATACGCCATTCCCCCTTCTGCTCCTGATGAGCAGGACTGAGCTCAATTTAACTGGCAACGAGATGCCTTTCTTTGATCCTCACAGATGGACACATCCATCAGCATGTCACGTAGGCGTCAGCTAGAGATGACTTACACTTTTCTTAGCATTGGCAAAGTCTTAATGATTATGTAAATTTATCTGAGGGCTGTTAACTTGTAATGAAGGAAGAAAATATGTCCTGTTCGTGTATCCACTCGTGAGATGTGTGACGACTTCCTCCTTTTCCTCTTTTTCTCTTAACAGCATGGCATGGGCGTACCCTCCATATCTATCATGCTTCACGAACTCATCAAATTACTACACCATGCACGGTGCTGTGATGTTACCATTATCAGAATTGGTACATCAGGGGGAATAGGTGAGAGCGACTGATTTTTACTATTAAAACTCAGAGACTGTCGTGTACATCCTTACATTCTTTCAAAATACACCCACATACTCAAGCCCAGTGAAAACCCAGATGGGCCAAAAAGTGCCAGGAGGCTGGACTTGAGAAAATTTATGCCATTTTCTTTTTATTTTCCTCCACAGAAACTTGGAGGGAAAGATCTCACTGCCTATTGCTAAAATGGACTTTGATGTTCTTGTGGGAAAGAATAGAAGAATAGTTAACAATATGTTTTCAGGGCAAGAGTAAGTTTTGAGGCTCAGAAGATTAGATTTACCTGTTTTGTTAGCCAAGTTAGCAGACCTCATATCTCTCAGGGAAGCAGTGCTTTTTGGCCAGTGTCAGTGCCTATGTCCCATTTCATGGCTGTGTCCTTTCCTTCTCAGTATGCCAGAAGGAGACCAGTGTGCGCTTTCAGGGAAGATCAGCGATGTGTCCTAAAGGTTCCCCTTCTTCCTTGGCTGGTCAGGCAGATCTAAAAGGGACTTCTTTCTGTTTCTAGATGGTGCTGAGGTAAAGTTTTAAGGAAACTTTCTCCTTCCTCATCCTTCTCTTAAGGTGCAGATCTTGCCATGGTGAGAGTTTACAATGTCACGAAGTGCAAATGCAGACAGGGCATTGGTTGACAGAATGGCAAGACAAAATGGCATCATACAAAGGGCTGCAATTTGGGAAGAGAAACAGTCTTAGAATTACACATTTTGGGAGCAAGAAGACTTCAGAAATTCTCAAGTAAAGAACTGGACTAGTGGTATGCCCAGTATCAGAGACAGATGGCTAAGCCATGCCTCACTAAAGTCAGGCAGGTTGAAAAGCTTACGGTCTGTCCATAGCAGGTATCCGGGAATTAGTCCAGCCAAGGCCCCTCATATGTGAGACAAAGGACATTTGTGGATGTCCATTCAAAGAGGAAAAGCAAATGTAAGCAATTGGATCAGACATCCTTCTAGACTGTAGTTTATTCAACAATGCCCCAAACAATCAACAGTACAAAGTAACACATCTGGGATGACATTGTTCTAAGGTCACTTATAATTCTTGTAGGATACAAAGATCTGTCTCCAAAGCTCGCACTTATGCATCCTAACTGTTGCAGTTGCCACTTGATGTTAAAGAGTGTCTGTCATGGAGGACACTGATGACCTTCCAGCTCATGGTCAAAGTCACGTTCCATGGCAACATGATACACATTGCAAACAGACACTACCAAAATCACAATGAAGGTTCATGAATGCTGCCAAATTAAGCCACTGTGCTGGTGTGAACACTTTCATTTGGAAGTTACATCTGCACTAAATACTCATAGCTAATAAATAAGATGCATTTGTTTGCTTTATTTTCAAGCAAAATTGCACTTGGACATGAAAAGAGGTACCGCTTATTCCTTTGCTGACATGATCACTCCTTAAATGAGTATACAAACCTTAATAAAGAAAAAGTACTTGGTTAAATAGAATTTTTGCCTTTAAGAGACTTTTACCATGATGTAAAAGTTTTAATGCATCTACGTATTTGGATGGCATGTGAATAATATTTTGAATGCACACATTTCAATGTTCTTCTCAATTGCTTTTCTATTCTTAGGCATTGTAAATAAATCAAGAAACCACTTGTTTGACTTCTTTAAAAAGTATCAGACCCATCAAAGCTCAACCTTCAGAGGCTACCTTGGGTCTGCAGCTAGGTTTTACATAGTATTCTATAATTAATTCTACTTTGATCAATATTGGAATTTATACCACCCAGGACAAGGCTATGCTTCATAGTAGGGATTGGCAAATTTTTCTTGTAAATGACCAGGTAACATTTTAGATTTTGCAGACCATGTGATGATTTCTGTTGCAACTTCTGCACTCCATGTAATAGCTCAGAAACAGTGAAGGACAGTATATAAATGAATGTGTGTGATCGAGATGCAACACAATTTTATTTACAAAGGCAGGTGGGATTTGGCCTGTGGACGAGAGATTGTGGACCTGTGTTCTATGACCTCTCTATGGAAGCATTTACTCATTCAACTAGTTTCTAATGAATACCTATCATGTGACAGACAGATTCAGTAATAGACCTGGGGGACCACAGTGAACAAATATTGTTCTTGCCTTTATAGAGTTTATGTTCTATCGGATCAACAGATAAATGAGTGACTCTAAAAAGTATGATGAGTGTTCAGACAGAGCGAGGGCACTCTCAAGGTGTCTCCTTATTCATGCTTTAAATAGTAATCAGAACAAATCAAGAGCTGAGTCACATTCCAGCCTGGGAAATTTAATGTAACCTATCTGTGTGGCCTCTTCTTTATGTTTATTTTTTGTGTTTTTTTTTCTGCATGGATTCAGACCTGCTGAAGGAAGTGGCTGAAGCTGCCACCTGAAGGATGAGTTAGTGTCAGTGTGATGAAAAGGTGTTGGGGAGGATGAGAGTGCAGGGAGGGTAAGAGCTGTGAAAATGGTTTGTCCAGTAAGCCCAAGTCCCTGGAGCAGCCGGACTGTAGCAATGGAAGGTCAGCCAAGTGGCCTAATTTACATGGAGTCAGGGAGGACAGGGCGCGAATGTGATGAGAACCACAAGGAAAAGAGGAGGGAGATGCCAAGAAGTTATAGTAATCAAGGAGTTGCAGAGAAGATTAAATATCAAGTAGTCACATCACTTTATGAAAGCTACTTGCTGGCAGTCTCATTTAGTTTATTCCTGACCTAATTTATTCAAATTTGAGCCTGAAGGCTGTACTGATTTGCATGTCCAAGAGTCATGTTTGTCTTAAAATCTAAGCCCCATCACATTATAAATGTGAATCTGGAAAGACAGCAAATGGAAATATCTGTTCTGAATGTTACTTAATTGCATTTGGAGAAGAAAATAATTTTAAAGATGAAAACAGGGAAGATCATTACCAACTAGCATTAATTAAGGTTGGCAGAATAGGTTACATACTATGTGTCACAAAAGTAAACTCTAAATGATCTCCTGTGTTGCCTTGTTTGTTCCCACATGGCAGGGATCGCACCAGGTTCTGTTGTAATAACAGACACAGCTGTAGACTCCTTCTTCCAGCCCCGGTTTGAGCAGATAATCTTGGACAATGTTGTCACTCGAAGTACTGAACTTGACAAGGAACTGGCTGAAGAACTGTTCAACTGTAGCAAAGAAATTCCCAACTTCCCAACCCTCATTGGACATACAATGTGTACCTATGATTTTTATGAAGGTGAGAAAAATTTATAAATGGCAAAGGCAATGGAAGAATGTTAGCAACTCTTTGTTATTCAAGCCCATAGTTTTTATTAAAACTCCACTTTATAAAATTAATAGCTGTGGATAAAAAAGGGAACGGAAACAGCCTTTTAACTTACTAAAGCATAGCAACATAATGGCCTAATAAGCAGCAGAGAAACATGCAGAATGAATTTATATTGAGAGTGGGTTTAATCCTCCAAGAGCAAATTGAATACTAAAATGCAATTAGTGATGTTCACAAAATCTTATCTCTTGTTCGTGCCTTTAAGTTAAATTGGTGCCTGTAGGAAATGGGAGGTATGCTAATCCTACAATTCTGCCATTCACCCTTATCTCAAAAAGGATCTGGTACCTAGGCAAGAGTGGGGACCAAGAAATGGAGAGAAATGTTTTGGGGAACAAATCCCACAGGGATGGGGACATCTCAAAGCAGTGCCGTTGTCTCTCATGAATAAAGGGTCTCCTCACCAAGTTTAAAGACAAATTGAAGGTCACTGCCAAGTAGCAGCTCTTGGTCTAAAGGGTGATGGGCAAGGCAGAAACCCTTCAAGGACAGACTTTGCTCATTCCAGAGGAAGGAATCTACGGGGTTGTTTCCATGCTATGCGGGACATTGAGAGAATCTTGCAGTGTAGTTATATTCATGTCATATCATGTGATTTGGCGGTTGGAATGGTGCTCACTGGTTGTGGTGCTTGCCTGGCATGTGTGAGGATGCAGGTTCGAATCCCAGCACCATGTTCACAATGAAGTGTTGGAGCAACAAAACCCACATGAAAAACTAAATAAAATTGATTTTCTTGTTCTCTCTCACTGTCCCTCTCACTAAAAAACAAAACAAAACAAACAAAACCCAGAAACAAAAAAATATTTTTTCATTCTAAACTACCCTTCTTTCTGGATCAGACCTCATACTGAATTTTTTAAAATTATGAATGGAGGTAGATTGCATTGTCTATACATTTTACTTCAGGTTAGTAAAGGTGTTTCATGACGTGCTTGTTATGAATTGGGGGAGTATTGGATCCGACAGGATTGAGGCCCTCACTCCTAGGCCAAGGGTCACCCAGTAAGGTGTTTCAGATAAGCTGGCAAATGGCAGCCTGTTGCAGTCAATGTTTTCTTTGGTCTGTGCAGTATTTTTAAAGATGTGACTATTTAGCCAACATTTATACTTTCTAGAGATTTCATATGAGAATCCAGATTTTTGGATTTTTGAAATAACATAAGGTAACGTAAAAATATACAAAATAATGTATGCATGGCAGCCCAGGCAAGCCCTGGTGCACATCGGGGCCACACGCGCTGTAGGCGCTATTGCCTTCAGACCAGGTCTTCTGCTGTGTCTGAGTCGGAATCGGCTTAAATAATGCTGTTAGAGGTGCTGTCAGCAGCGCTAGCTGACTGCCAGGGTGGAAGCCACGTGAAAGAGAGAAGAAAGGCAGAAAGGAGAGGAAAGGGGGTCCAAAAGAGGACTGTGCAAATAACAGATGAGAAAATGTTCTTAGCAGGGCCTCCTGCGGGGCGGGGAGGGGAGAAGGGGCTGCTTCAGGGTGTACACCTACCTCCTTCACTTCCCAGTAATGCAAGAAGTCTGGGAGCAATCTGGACAGCACAAAGTGAGGGCAGAGGGCTGAGGAACCTGAGAGGGGTGTGAAGGAAGGAGGGTGGTCCCCTGGTTGCCTGCGTCTGGCTGCCACTGTCACAATGGCCATAGGGACTGATGCAGTGTCCACATCCCATCCTGGTCCTTAGGAGTGTCACTGAGCCATGAAGCCTCTTCTCCCTAAGCTCCTCCACCTGAGCCATCTCCCCCTCACTGGGGCAGCCTGAGACTTCCCTCAAAGGGTAGCTCTCTCAGCAGGACCCCAGTTCCTGATGTCCCTGGGGCCAGTACTGGGTGCTATGCACTCAGTGGTTACTGGCCACAGAACTGGGTACTCGGCTATGGGTGCTGTGCCCTACCTATGAGACTCTGCAGCTAGGCATAGCCTGGCTCCACAGTGCTTTGCTAGGAACACTCAGCAGCCAGGTTGATCCCACCTGAGCAGCTGGCTCCAAGGGCAGAGACCACTGCAGAGTGCTGTGGCCAACAAGTCTCCTGCGGATGTCACCGACGCTGTAGTGGGCCATCAGGTCATCGTTGCTGTGGTGGTGGGCCATCAGGTCACTAAATGTGCTCCATTTTCTTTCAGGCCAAGGTCGACTAGATGGAGCATTGTGTTCCTTTTCTAAAGAAAAGAAGTTAGATTACTTGAAAAGAGCATATAAAGCTGGTGTGAGGAACATCGAAATGGAATCCACAGTGTTTGCAGCCATGTGCGGACTCTGTGGTCTAAAAGGTAAGTTTTCATGAACTCAGATGGTCCTGTCCTCTTTATTGAAGTCATTTTCATTCTTCAGGAGAAGAAACAGGGGTCCAGCCATACTTTATTTTGCGTTGAATGCATGCCTTCCAATTGTTCATAAGCTCCATTATCTCAGAATGCTCTGTGAGTGAACAGGACATTATTCTGATTATGTGCTTGAGGAAACCAAGCCTCAAGGGTCAAAAACAAGTTACCCCAGGGCCCCGGCTAGTTAGTGATAAGGCAGACGTCCTCACAGCAGGTTCAGATTTCTTCATTCTGGAGGTGGCTGCTCTTTCTACGAATCTATTGAGACAGGATGCAAATAAGGTATTCCTAAAATAGTCCATCCATCACAATTTTAATTAGCATGGTCAGGGAAGGGTAGAGGAAAAGGCATCATTTGGGAAAATGCCACGTGGATGTCACTTGGGGAAGCACATTCTAGTAAATGTAAATCTAAGACCACCAGGCAGGGGCAGGCAGGGTGTGCTGGAGGGGGAGGGCAGTGGAGAGTGGGGGATGGTGGTTTTCATTCTGAGTTAAACTGGAAGCCCTTGAAAGTTTGGAATAGAAAAGTGACCAGATCTGACCTGCATTTTAGAGGTGACCCCAGGTACTGAGCTGTGAAGAAACTATGGGGCCCAGCACAGAGCATGGGCAGGAAGGCAGATTGCTGCAGGCTACTGAGAGGTGACAGGACAGGTTGACAACAGCAGAGGGGGACAGAGGCAGTCAGGGTCCAGAAACATTTTGAAGACACATCCTACAAAACTGTTGATAAGTTGATATGAATTTGGGGAAAAGGCAGGCTTATGGCCTGAACACCCAGAAGGATGAGGTTACCAAAAGTGGAGTAGAGAAAATTTAAGTGAAGATTTTGGGGTGGTAACATTGAAAGAGAGGTGAAGTAGGCATGGATACTTGTGAATGTGGACTACAGGATCAACACTGTAAGTTGACAACATATAGGTAGCATTTAAAGCTAAGCAGTGGATGAGATGACAAGGGGAACAAGTGCAGACACAGCGGAGAGGGGTCCTTGTTCAAATGTTAGGAGTTGGAGGGTAAGGGTTGGAGTGGTGGCTCAGCATACAATGCTTGCCTGGCATGAGAGGGGACCAAGGTTCAAACCACATACTCAACTATGTGTCAGAAAAACAAAGCCCAGATGAAAGAGCAAATAAAATTGATCCTCTTGAGGAAGAGGAAGAGGAAGAGGAGGAGGAGGAGGAAGAGGAAGAGGAGGAAGAAGAGGAGGAGGAGGAGGAAGAGGAGGAGGAAGAAGTAGTAGTAGTAGTAGTAGTAGTCGTCGTCATCATAGTCGTAGTCGTCGGTAGTAGTAGTAGTAGTGGCGTGGGCCAGTGATATTGGTAGTAAACTACCAGTGTGCAGCCTTCTGCTCCCCAGAGAATAGAAGCATCAAAAAAGTAAAGAATTATGGCACAATAATGCTTCATTTCATCACAGTGGACTTTGAATTCTGATATAGTCTACAATTTTAACATACACATTGCAAACAAAATGTGTAACATTTTTGGAATACATTTTAGAAAAAAGTTATAGTCCATAAGAAGAGATTAATTGTAGAACCACCGTATTTAACTGCTCTTATGTCAGCATACATATGTATGTACATCCTTGTACTTTCTAAGTGAAGAACAGCAAACGCAGCCTTGTGCTGTTTGGAAGGTCTTTGTTAATATCCCCTTTCAGATAACATGGGGACAGTGTGACTTTACCCCAGCTGCAGTCCAACCAGCACATGGCCTGCAAGATGCCAGGATTTGGATATTTTTGCTTTCTTTATTAGAGGAACAGGTGATCATGGGAGTCGGTCTCCACCTAATATGTAAAGGAACAGAATCTGGTAATTGATTTAGTTAAACATAAAATGCAGTTACCAACATGCGGCCCAGGCACCAGCGTGGTGAGGACCAATAGTTCTTTCTTAAAAAGCGTCTACTGGCAGCCAGGGAGAGTTCAGGGCTTGAGAACTCAGGACCTGAATCTTTCTGTCTTCAGAAACCTGAGAGAAGTTAATTCTGTTTGCTTCAAATCTTTGTGACCTTGCTCTCCCTGCCACCTGCAGGGGCTTCCTGGCTGCTTTCTTCTGCTTTGGGCAGTTCCTTTCTCCAGCTGCATTTTCTTTTCTGCTGCTACTAAAGCTGATGGTAGTTGATTTCCCCTTGCAAATGGCTGCGACCTTTTCATCTGGCAGACCCCTCTGGACCATCAGCATTCACACTAAAGGTTGCATATGCGACTCTGTCATTGAGTAGTTCTTGGCAATATTTCTGTCCAAATTTCATCCTAGAGGGACTCTTTATCTCCCCCAGACATCACTGTTTTAAAAGGTGGATTCCTGGTACACTGCCCCCTGCAAGATCAGTCATCAAGCACACAGACAAAAGCCTCACGCATAGGTTGCAATCATGTTCCGGTCTTTCATTACCACTTCATAACATCCTTCCCTCATGGCCCTGAGGCTTGGAGCTGGCACCTGGCACTGTTAGATTTTTAACCCATTTGCAACCTACTCTGTGTGAGCCAGAAAAGCTTTAGGGAAGGGCTGAGGGTAGGTTCGAAAGCATCTGCTGACACAGGAAGTTAGGGAGAATATAGCAATGGTAGTGGCATGGGGAGAGAGAGTTCACCTGGCACCAACAGCCCAGCACCTGTGACTGGGTTGACCTCCCAGGCCCCAACTACCATCTCCTCCCACCCACCATTAGCAGTGATGCACCCTGGCCTGTCTCGCTAGGCAGCCTTCTCTCGTGACCTTTTCTGTGTCTTTCATACTACCAAATGACTGAATAAGCAATCGGAATTCAAAGCAAGGCTCTTGCTGTCTCAGCTTATAAAAACAACATTTAATATAAGCAAGGGTCTCCTAGGGACCCATAGTCCTAATTCAGAGGAATCCCAGTTTGCACCAATGCTGAAACAGGTCTTTCTGCATCTAGAATGGGGAGGTCTGTGTGCATTGCCACTTTTCATCTCTACAGTGAATGACAGGTATCCCAAGTCTCACCCCCTCAGGAAACCTTGCATCACCCCACAAACCCACTCACACTGTGTTTCTCCACTTGATTTCCATGAATCATACTTACTGCTCTAGACTATATTCTCATTTGTTTATATAATAATTTAATCATTGCTTTTTGTATATTAATACATGAAGCTATGCATTTATTGTCTCCCCATTGGGACATAAGTGCCATAAAAACAGGCACTTTGCTTATCATCGCTGTATTCTCAGGACTTAGCATAATGTCTTCCATATGTGCATGCAATAAATATTTGCTGAATGAATGAAAAGAAAGGGCTACTGGATGCTCTTGCCCATAGAAAATGGTCATAGCAACTGGATCCCTCATTCCCCAGAAACATTAGTGGTTTGCAATTGTCTGAAAAATAGGAGTACTCCAAACTGTCCCGAAGGTCAAGGTTTCCTTTTTCTATAAGGTTTATAAACACTGCATTTGTTACACCTGCAGTCCCTGGGTCTCTTGATATTTGATAGGTAGACAAACCTCCTGAGATATAGCTACTAACACCTATAAATCACTGTTGCTCTACTGATCTCATTATCCTGGGCATTAGTATTAGGAATCCAATGCTCCTTTAACAAAGATTCAGGTGAAGAGAAATAATGGAATTCCCAAATGATTCGACATCCAAAGGCTGACCCTTCAGAATAATGGGGAACTGTGCAATGGAAACACTATATAATGGGAAATAAATGTATTCATCTCATTTAATAGCATGCACACATCCGTTCCCCTCTTAAAGCAAAATTTACATTAATAATCCCCTAGCATTCTGATTAAGGTTGATAATCTTTTGCATTGTGAACTAGTGATACATATATTCAATTTGTGTCTGTTTTTTTAAAGACTGCGCTGCCTTTTGACACATGCTTGTGTGACAATATATGAAACCTAACATTTGTCTAGGATTAGCTTCTGCTTGAATCCTCTTCAGGGTCTTTAGCTGTTTGCAATTCACAGTGGTTTTTCTTTTGTGTAAAGAGAGAATTTGGTGTTATTTCTTCTGACAGATACGTATAACTTTGGGGATATATCCAGTCTCCATAATATTACTTTACAACTTCAATAAAGAAAGCAGAAGCTTGGCTCTAGTTTGACTTTTATTTTCTTCTGCTGTTCCCAGCAATGAGGGGTCCTGGGCTCTGAGAACTGCACAATGATGATTGATAAAGTCAAAAAAGACATTAGAACAAAAATTAAAGAGTATAGTCAGTTTGGAATTGGAGTATTTCTAACCCTAAAATGGAGATAAATCAAGATTTTGAAGTCATCCTACCAGGGTGGGAGGCAGCCGATTGAGCTCTGTTCACCCTCCCAAGAAAAAAAGAAACTGCCTCAGAGAGGTTAAATAACTTTCCCCCCTTAGGGCTGAGAGTAGCTGAGCTGGAATTTGAACGCCACTCCAGTTTCAGGTCCTCTGCAGCACTCTGTGCCACTTCTTGCCAGCAGCCTCTTGGGACACAAATGGTTCATGGTCTCTGGACAGAAGAACCAGAACGTGCACCATTGGCAGTCAACAGAGGTTTTTCGTTTTTAAATGCTCTGAGCAGACAGTTGTGCTACTGCAGCAAGCAAACCCCGAGGGCTGAGCACAGCCCAAGACTTAGTGTTGGTGTCGAATAAAATGTCAAAGAGGTATTTGCTCAACCGCAGGCATAGCCATTCTTCCAAGGGAATCGGTCCTTGAATCTGGATAACAAGTGTAAATAATAAGCAATTCACTTTTTACTTTATCTGTGTCTGTAATTGACATGATAATTATACAAATCACAGGATACATGTGAGGTTTCCATGCATGTATAGTTGGTATCAGCATCAAATCAGGGTAATCAGCATTATTCTTCACCTCAGACACATTTCTTTGTGTGATACATTCAAAATCCTGTCTTTTGGCTATTTTTCATTTAATCCCTTTTCACAAATATAAGATTTAAAAAATAATTTGCTTCTGCTGGCTTTGTAAGATTTGACATATTTTTCTCCGGCGTCTATGGTTTAATTCATTGTAATCGTACTCACCTGATATCCTAACCCCTCTCCCCGCTGCCAAAACAGCACGTTAGAGGTGCCCCCCCCCCCCCCCCCCCCCCCCCCCCCCCCCCCCCCCCCCCCCCCCGCTCCTTTTTTTTCCCGGCTCTTTTCTCCCCCCCCTCCCCCCTCTTTGTGCCCCTCCGTGTTCCTCTCCCCCGGCCCCCCCCCCCCCCCCCCCCCCCCCCCCCCCCCCCCCCCCCCCCCCCCCCCCCCCGCCGGGCCACCGCAGCCACCCTCTGTGTGGTTGTTTTTCCCTGTGACTGGTCTCTCCTCTGCTGTGACCTTGTTGAGGCTTCCTGGATTCCCTCTGCCAGGGGCCCCGCCCACCCCCAGCAGCAGTTCCCAGCCTTGGCCTGTTCGGAGTCATCTCTGTTTGAAGGCCTAGCATCCAGCAGAAACTCAAGTTCCCAAGGTTGCAGCTGGACCTCCTGGAAATGACAGCATGGTCTTTGAATGGACGAGATGCTGTGAGGTACAGAAGCAGAGGACGTGGACTTGGGGGAGGCCTCTGAGACCTAACCTGCTCCTTTCTCAGAGAATGAAATCAGGCCTGGAGAATAAAATTGACCCTCTGAAGGAAACATGGCTACACTGGAAGAGAGATGGACTAGGACTGGGATCTTGTGTCTCTTCTCTGCCACTCCTTCCACTATTCCACCAGGTGTAAAACGGTAGCATTCTATTGAAAGATGATTGTTATTCACCTTTTTTTGAAAAAGCATTAGTGGCAGCTTTTAATTCAAGAGGAATATATAGTAATATCATTTAAACAGCAGCATAAAGCATTAGAGACGTTTACTTAAGGCAGTACATGAGGGAGTAGAGATATCTAAGATGCTACCTAGGAAAACAATACTAAATCTAAATACTCAGATTTAGCTCGAGTTTCCTAGAGGCCAAGGTGAAAATGGAAACATTTTGAGTTATACATCCTCATTGTATAATGAAAGAAAGCACTTGATTTTTCACAAAATATTATCCAAATGTTAAATTTTATCAAAATATTAGACAGTGAAATCATTAACTTTATTATAACAGGCAGTATCTTTAATAATACTTTTATTAAAAAATATAAGAAAATTATTTATGGAGTAAAATGTAAAAGTTTGCTTGTATGTAATTCAGCATTTCTTTGGGGACCTTAGGAATTAGAGTTGTGGTAACTTAATTTGTTCCAGGGATAGAGTTTAAAGTCTTTAAAGCAACAGTTTTCAAATGGTAATGTAGAAATAATTTATCCGGGAAGATCTTTTTATGCAAATTTACTCTCCCCTCCCACTTCCCTACCTCCCACCCCTAATTCTTATTTTATCTGTCTGGGGTGGAGCCTAAGAATCTGAATGATGAGCAGTCTGGCTCTGAGAAACACCAATACCAGAACAGGTTGTGTGTCCTTAGCATTGAACAGCCCCTTTGAATATAAGTTTTCTCACCCCCCTCCCTGGTTTGGGATAAGTAGTCAACAACCTGAGATGAATATTTTAAGAGAGATACAGCAGGTGCAAAGCCTGTGTGCCGTTGATTAAACAATGATTTCCATAGCAGGCATCCAGCGAGTAAAGAACTCAAAGCCCCGAGGAGCAACAGAGGGGTGTGTGGTGTGGGGTAGGGGGGTGAGGAAGGGCCAGGGAGAGATGGAAGACGAGAAGCACGGAAAGGCCAGGCTCAGAGCTCCAGTGCCAACCTTTGCTGTTTTCCCATTTTCCCAGGCTCAGCCTGTGTGGCTTCTACTGTGTACACAGGTTTGGGTGCCTAGCCCTGCTATCCTTGCCCACTGTTTATGGGAAAACCTTCCTGGAAATTCATTCTGAGTCACAGAGGGCTGGTTAAAGGGGCAATCATAGGCTCCATGATTTCTAAGAATTCAATACAAGGCCTTTGGGGGGCCCCAGACTCCCTGAAATTATACACAAATATTTTGTGTGTATAGGCATTTGAGTAGTGTGTATGTGTGAGTGTGTGTGTGTGTGTGGTGGGGGAAGAGGTTCCAATTACAACTTTCATTCTCAAAGAGGCCATAAATGATCCCTGGTGCAGCTCAGGGCACATTAAGCTCTGAGTTCAGATCTGTATGTTCTCATTACATTCCATCCTCAGGTCAGTTAGACGGCAACCCTCTTAGTGACAGCTGGGTCACTAAGTGTCCCTCCCTCCCCAGGAGACTCCCTCCACGCCTAATCTAAGGATTATGGTAGCAAAGCTGCCAGGCATAATTTTGACAAATTGTTTTGGGTAATTAGTCCCTTTTAATTGCTCATGGAAATAGTGATTTTAGGTGACAAGATTATTATGCGCTGCTTGTTAATGGGCTCTGCAGGGTCAAGAAAACACTTCCAAGACTGCTATTACCTGTTTTTTCCCATCTTTGGCATCACCCTTGAAATAGAGAAAAGACATTTAGTAACGTCAGCTCCCACTCTGTGCAAAGCACAGAGCGCTGGTTTCCTTTCATCCTTCTGCCAAGTGAAGGATTAAAGCAGGACTTTCAACTTCTCCCTACTAGTGCCAGCCCAAGTCAGGCGTCACAAACTTGCTGATCATTAACTTGAAAAGCTGGGGGAAGTTTCTATCTTTTCCATTTGCATGTTTACCTGTTCAGCCAAGTTGCTTTACAACTGAGTGGGTTTTGAATAAACAGGGTCCTAGGCGGTGAAATATTTGACTAAAGTTGAATGTTTTCATTGCTTTTCACTTCATTGAATGCAAGGGTCAGTTTGACAGAGAGGCCAATGTGGATTTGCCTAATGGTTCACCATGTACCCATTCTGGAAAGCAATTGATGGAAGGTAGAGAGCTCTGCTCAGCAGTTTAAGAAGCTGGGAATTGATTGGCTAATTATCTACCAATTGTGTCGTTTGTTTGACCTTTCTAAATCTTCATTTCATCATCTGTCAGAAGAGTTCAAAAATAATACCTAACTCATGGCATAACTATATGAATTAGGCAATAGATAAATGTCAATATGTGTCAAGAACTGAGCCAAACAAAAGATACATGGATTGGGAGAAAATATTTGCATACCATGTATTTGAGAAAGGGTTAATACCCAAAACACCTAAGGAACTCATACAACTTGGTAGCAAGAAAACAAATAACCTGATTTAAAAAAAAAAAATAGGAAAAGGACCTGAATAGGCGTTTCTCAAAAGAAAACATAGAAACACCCAACAAACAGCTGAAAGAAATGCTCAGCACCACTAATTATCCAGGAAATGCAAATTCAAACCACAATATATGTCACTTCACACCTGTTAGAATGACTGTTATCCAAAAGTCAAAAGTTAGGTGTTGGTGAGGATGTAGTAAAAAAGGAGCCCTTGTACATTGTTGGTGGAAATGCAAATTAATGTGTTCCATTTTGGAAAACTTCATGAAGGTCTCTCAAAAATCTAAAAACAGAATTACCATGTATCTAACGATCCTGCGTCTGAGTATATAACCAAAAGAATTGAAACCCATTCATTGTAACATTACTCACAATAGCCAAGACAGAGAATGGGCCTAAACTATTCATTCATCAACAGACAGCTGGATGAAGAAAATGTGGCATAGACACAAAATGGAACACTTTTCAGCTTTGGTAAAGAAATAAATTTATTTATTTGGGATAGAATGGTTGAACCCAGAGGATATTATGCTAAGTGAAATAAGCCAGGCACAGAAAGACAAATACTGCATGATCTCATTTACGGGTGAAGTTTAAAACAGTCAAACTCGCAGAGGTGAACGTTAGAATGGTGGTTACCAGAAGCTGAGGGTTGGGGGATGGTGGGGGTGGCACACAGCTGGCTGTGGGTCGAAGAGTACCGAGTTTCACCTAGATGGACAAATACGTGTTAGAGATCTATTGCACAATATGTGACTAGAGTTCATTGTAAAATATAATTCAAAATATCTGAAAGAGTAGATTTTAACTGTTCTCATCACAGAAAGCTAAGTACGTGTGTTGATGGGCATGTTAGCTTGAGTGAATATTTCTACAATGTATACATATATCAAAATATCACATTGTACCCCATAAATATATACAATTATTTGCCAAATTAAAGTAAAATTAAAAAGATAGCATGTACTGTTATGATTCTGGGACAGTTTCCACATATCCAGATCTATAAAGAAGTCTGAAGTAGTAGAAGGATAAGAAATAAATATTACACTCATGCTCAGCTATTTCTTTATGCCCTTAAAGCTTATTAATGTTGACACGTCTAAACCCATACGCACTGACATCCTTCAAAAAATGATCAGAGGCAAGAGGCAGATAGAGATTACCACACTGTTATCAAAGTACTCGACACTGATTTCAACATAGGTAACCACATTCCTTGAAATCAGGAATTCCCTGATATGAAACTAGAAGCAAAGATTTTTTATGGCTCCCAATCTTTCTCTCTGACTCTTTCTGATGGGACAAACCAAAGATACTGTCCTCTGGCAGCTTTTCAAAAAATGACAATTTTGTGTTTTTAAGGAAGATTTTCGTTCTTTTTCCCCTAGTTTCTTATCATAGAAATTTATTCCCATTTTTTAAAATTAAGGAGTGCAGTTGTCATACAATCATAAATGTGTATAAAGTAACAATATGATATGCTTTTGGTCCTAAATCATAGCTACCCCCACGCTGCCCATACCCCAGTCTTTTGATTCTTCTGTATTATGCCCCAATAATAGATTAAAAAAATATGGAACACTTCACGAATTTGTGTGTCATCCTTTTGCAGGGGCCATGCTAATCTTCGTCTTGTTCCAATTTTAGTATATGTGCTTCTGAAGTGAGCACTTATTCCCATTTTTTAGAAATTAAATACTAATATGTTTGCTCTTTCATGGAGCTGATTCTTATGTTTAAACATTTCCTTTCAGATTTTCTCAAATTTAATGAGAATCAGCACTCACCTTTATTGGCATTTCTTGGGTCAAAGTTCCATATCTCTTTTCTGTTTACTTTACTCTCCAGCAGGAGCTACAGCAGGCAAATTCAAACACTGCACCAAGGAATAAGGGCTAGCTCTCCAGGTACATCCTCGAGGATGAAACCTCTAAGAACTGGTTCAAAAGCTGAAGCCTACATTTTGGATGGAAAAGAGCTCTTCTGTTCTTAGCTTGAACCCAAAGCCTTCCTGAGCCATAGCTAACTGAGGGGGAAAGGGGCAAGAGGAGTGTGCATAATATTTTCAATTAGCTTATTTAAATAAAGTATTTGGGGTGACTCCATAGAAATATGCACTCTAAATATGAATTACATAGAAGACAAGAGGGTTTAGCAGAATGTGCCTACAGGGCAAACACCACCAAGTCCATGTACTATGGATGTTGGCTTGCTTGCTAGGCTAATGTAATGTTCCCATGAAAAAGGTCAACACATTCACTTCAATAATCCTGTTACTTGCTCTACTAGCTGCTGTGGTCTGTGTGACACTTCTTGATCGACTCGACTGTGACCAGATCAACTTGTCTCATGATGTTCTGGTGGAGTACCAACAGCGGCCTCAGCTCCTAATCTCCAACTTCATCAAAAAGCAGCTTGGACTTTGTGACCCGATACACAACTCGCCAGTCCAACCCTCCCCTGCAAGTCGGTAGATCAGTTGTGATTTTAAAGCCATGTTTTATTTGTAGCATTTTCATATAGTTCTCATCCACATGCTAAAATCATAATAGAGAGATTTCATGAAATCTCTTTATCCTAAAAATGAATTCATTGGAAGAGAATTTAATACCATATTAAATGAAATTCAGATTCCATTTTAGAATAAGCTAGCTAGATCAGTCTAATAATTAAAATTTTAAACCCTGGATTGTGACATTTGGAGTTTCATATGCAGCATTAATTAAGCTCACATCAAAATAGATCAGCCATTTGTAGATACACTTACCACTCACTGTTGCTGAAACCAATCCAGAAATTCATGTGAGGACGTTGTCAGGCACTTCTAGGTGTTGGACAAGTGACAGAAATTTGATCGTGCACATTCAAAATATTTACAGAAAAAAATGTCAGTGTACTGTAGGTCTATACGTAAGAGTTATCCTTAGGGAAATATGACCAGACTTCTTTTTTACCCCTACACAATTTCAGTGCAGTACAGAATAGGATTAGAAGTTTATGTGTGCCTGCATTTGTGATTTATTTCAGAACTCTGGATTACACATTTATTTCCGAATGAAATCTCTTGGCGATGCAAAGAAAGATCCTTTTTGTTCAGAAATCGCAAGTGACTAAATTGCCTTCCAGCAATCGTTTTTTCGTTGAAGGGAATGTCTTTTGAGGAGGGTGTGTATGTGTGTGTGTGTGTGTGTGTGTGTTTTCTCATTTCAATATGAACCTGAGAAATTAGTGACAACTGAGTTTAAACTTGAGCTCAAGATGTTAAAGTAATCCTTTTGTGTGGCTTTGAGGTAGGTCTTGTCTAGACCCTGCATATACCTCCACCCCATTTGACCCTCTGGGAGGCTCTGTGGATCACTGTGAAATAAGACTTACAGGTTGTGTCTTGCTGACTATGAACTGATCCTGCCCAGGGGTCTTTCTGAATTTGACACATTGAGTTAAAATGAATGGGTGGGTAATGGCTTGAAAACTTGTGTAGAATGTTATGTTATGTACATATATTTATATGGTTGATATTCAAATAAAATTTAATTGCAACCATGATACAGATTATCTGGCTCCTGGAACCATTTTCCAACACATGCAGCTGAATGGAGGCATAGACCATGATTCCTTATTGACGCGCAACAGGTTCTAGGCTGGCTGAGTCTACATCAGTCTTCTCCTGGAAGGGGAGTGCTTCTTCTTTCAGCAGCAACAGTAAGAAAGCCCCTAAGGGCAGCTTTGGTTTGTGAACTTCCTTTGGCAATGGAAACTTTCAGAGTGCAATTGTTTCTGTATCCAAACAACTGACGGTCAAATACAAAGATCTAAAACACAGGAGCTGAAAGAAGGGACAACAGCATCGCTGTCATTTTCTGGTGAGGGTTTTTGCTTTATTTCACATTTTTGAGACCAAGGGGAAAGAAACCACTTCAGAATGGTTCCACAGACTCTCAGTTTGAACTTTCATCTATCTGCTCCTGGGAAAACTTTACTTTTCATTTTACTGGGAGAAGAGGAGGCTATGAAAGAGAGAGGGGACCGAAACATAATCTTCTTTACTCCTAATTAGAGAGAGAGAGCGAGAGCGAGAGACCCATAAGTATTTCCTGTCTCAGTAAACCGCACGAGCTCAAAACCTGGGACTCCTTTGATGTTTCTTTCTTTTTCATTCCCAAACCAACCCATCACTAGGTCCTAGGAAGTGATTCTCCTAACTCATTCCCAGCCTCTCACCTCTGCCAGCTCCCCCTCCTGTCCTAGTCCAGCCATCACCCTCTTTCTTCTCCAGACCACTAAGGTGGTGGCAGCCCTCACAGTTGCGCCTCCATTCGAGAAGTTCGGCAGAGTTCCCCTCTCTCCTCAAAGCCTCACACTGGTCTTGGGATGAAACGCAAGGCCCTGACGGCAGCCGCTGAGTGCAGTTGGCAGTCAGCCTCGTTGGCCTTTTCTTCTTCTTTTTTTCTTTTCGTTTTTTTTTTTTTTTCTTCCTCCTGGCTCCTCCGTTATGTTAAAGGCACAAACGTGCAAAAAAGGCACAATACTTCCCCAAAATTGCCCACAGAACCCTCACCTGGGAGCACTCAGCTGAGGGGACAAGTGGGACCCGTCCCTCCACAGCGGTCTTTTCCTGGTGTGTCCGGCAGCATCATGTGGGATAATGAGGACCCCTTGCTAATGTGTCTTCCTGTTACCAGAACCTTTTGCGGTCCACTTTCCCGCAGGGCGTGCACTGAGCTCACGCCTGTGGTTGAACCCTCCCGAAGCTACTTTCTTCTGGAAAGCCGTCCTGGAATCCACAACGCGCAGTCCTCCCCGCCTTGCCTGCAGCCTCCCCGGCGCCCCTCACGGAACTCGTCACGGAACTCGTCACGGGGGCGTTGGGTCGCGATTTCACTAATGTCCGGTCCCTCGACTATAAGGTTCTTGAGGGCAAAGACAGCGCCTGCTTTATTTACGGCAGCACCCCAAGCCCTGAACTGGTGCCTGTCATATACTAGGTGCTCAGTAAATAACCTGCTAAATGAGGAATGCGTTCTTCTCGGAGCACTTCCCTGCTTCTCTTATAAAATGTCACCGTAATGAGCAGGCGGAGTCGTCAACCGATTCGCTCCACGACACTGCGCTGCGCTTCTCAACGCTGGGGCTCGTTAGGATTACGAGGGAGCTTTTCAAAAACATCGTTCGAGGCCTCACTTCACACCAACTCGGCCAGAATCTCTGGGAGTGGGACCAGGAGGCTGTGTTCTAAAATGTGTCCCACACGACCTGCAGCCCGCGTGGAGAGGTCTTCCGAACGCGCGTTCGCTGCCACAGTCAGGAAAGGGGGCGCTCCTGCGTCGCTCTTATGCCTAAAGCCAGGAACAGTCTTCAGCAGTTTATGCTCCCAGAAACATGCACGTGTGCCCAGCACATGGTAAGACTGTAAGAATTATATACCATTGGATACAATTTATATATAATGTTAATACTATAATAATCATTATAGGTAACTATAAGTTAGTACTCTTGGAGAAGTCTAAAATGCTTTTTTTTTTTTTTTTTGAAGAGAGAAGGACAGTGAGAGAGCGAGCAAGCGAGGAACAGACAGAGAGAATCAATTTTTATTGAGTTTTTCCCGTGGCTTTCGTTGCTCTGACACTCAGTTGTGTATGTGGGTTGCTGGGGTTTGAACCCGTGTACTTGCGCATGCCGGGCAAGTGCAGTAACCACCGCGCCACCGCTCCAGCCCCCTGAAATGCTTTTAAAAAAGAATGCTCTCTACAAGAATGTATTCTTGTATTTAGAAATTCTCATGAGCTCTCTAGGGCTTGCAACTTGAGAAACACAGTGCTCATCTTATTTTGCTATCTGGCCGCTGGGCATCACATGTCTGATAGAATTGAAAGCTTGAATAAAAGACAGATAAATGGCCTCTGTTGCTGGCCTCCAAGCTGTAAGTCCTGTCATCCTGCCACGAAAGGAAATTAAAATTGTCTGACGCAGACCGAGCTCCATAAAGCCACACTGTTCCACCTCAGGCTCCGGTAGCCTCTAGACATACCACAAGTAGGTGTTTTGAAGATCTGATCTACAATCTTCATTTCTCAGTTAGAACTAAGTAAATTAATCTTTAATTATTAAGGTCTCCCTTGGATCTTTTTTTAAAACAAATGAACTATAATAGATATGTTTTTCTTTCCTTATTCCTCTAGGACTTTCTTTATCTTTTAAGGATCCTAAAATAATAGCAATGACTCTGCAATACCAAGTCTCCTAAAATGAATGACTTGAAAAACTTGTAATTTGCAATCTGCTTCTTTATTCACTCCTCAGTGATTCTCCCCATTTCTGATGTGCTTTTCTATTCCTTCCAAACAGGTGTCATTCAATCCAGAATCAATTTAACATTTGTTTTTGTAAAAACTGAGCATAGCAATTTTCCCTTGAGAACAAAAAACCCACAGTTAAACCACCTTTTCCCCTGAAACTTTAAATATGCTTTAAATATTTTTCTTATAAGTATAAAGTAGTTTAAAATTCATTAGGCAAACAACCTAGAAACCAATATCATATATCCTGTCGAGTATTGATCTAAATTACCCTGCCAAAAGGCAGTAATTTAGGATTGTGTCTATTCTTCTAAATGTCTAAAATCTCTTGGAAAATCTGTTTCCTTCTATAGTAGCTTAATTGTTAACATGTGAAGGTATTGTGAATGTTCCAGAGTTACAGGAATTATCTGGGGCATTGATTTTTCCCCAACCCATTAGAACAAGAATAGATCTTCAAAAATATGCATTCTTTTTATTTCCAAATCTCTTTATTTTTTAAATCTGAGTTTAAGTTCCTTTGCATTCACATTTCCTCCCAACAGTACAACTAACAGGAACAAATGATGAGCAAAACAAAATGTCACCCAGGTTCCACTTTGGGTAAATGGCCAGCAGTGAGCTCCAGTCTCTTGCTCGAACCCTCTGCCTTCACTTGCTGGTTCTACCTTTAGTGTTGTCTCCTTCTCCTTCCCTCCACTTGGGATGCCAGAGGACTCACATCTTATAGAAATGATTCTATGATCGATTTAAGTTTGCAATGCCATGGATCTACTCCAAGTAAACAAACAAATGACATAACAAAATATGGTCATGAAGAACCTTTTCTTTTCTTTTTTGTACTGGAGATTTAACCCCGGTGCACTTTGCCACTGGGCTATATCCTCAAACCTTTTAAATTTTTTTTATTTTGAGACAGAATCTCACCAAGTTGCTTAGGGTCTTGCTAAATTGCTGAGGTTGGCCTCCAACTTGTGATCCTCCTGCCTCAGCCTCCTGAGTTGTTCAGATTACAGGCATGAGCCACCACATCTGGCACAAACCTATTTTCTCTTACTCACAAGGCTGCATACTGTGAAAGAGCAAGCCATAATCACTTCCTTAAAGCAATTTATAGCCTAATAAACTTGAAACACTAAAACAAGTAAGTGAATGACTGCAATTCAAAAGATAACCTGTGTTGGGTGCAGTGGCTCACACCTGTTGACTCCAGCAACTTGACTTGGGAGGCTGAGGCAGAAGGATCACAAGTTCAAAGCCAACCTTGGCAACTTAATGAGAATCTGTCTCAAAATAAAAAATAAAAAGGGTTGTGGATGTAGGTCAGTGTAGATTCAATCCCCAGTACTGCAAAAACAAACAAAACAAAACAGAACAATTGATAGACTCAAAAAAAAAAAAAAGTAGCAGAAGGGAAAGTGTTTTGGGGGGCAACAAAGAGAGGGATAATATGGAGTGGGAGGATGTGAAGCTCCTTCTTGGACAAGCTGGGCATTTTGGACAAGCTTAAGTTAAGGGGCATAATTTTGATAGAGATTCTGGAGAAGGTGTCACCATCAAAGGAAAAGCACAAAATAAGAGAAAGGAGGCAAAAAGGGAACATGACAGAATAGTGAAGAATCTTGGTTGGGTGGACTTGGGAAGAACACTGGGAGTCATCATTGAGGCCCGAGGGTCAGGTTAGGAAGGCCAGACCTTGTTGTGCAGGGATCATTGAAAGTGGACAGCAGGGCCGTTCAGATGTCGGTGGCGGGTAGGAGGAGAGAGGTTGAGAAGAGGGCCAGGGAAGAAACTCCGCCTGGGTGTGGATGACTGAGACCGAACCGCCTACAAGGTCAAGGGGATGGAGGGGAGAGGTAAGAGGTGACCTCCAAACTCATGACTCTTTTTGTTACATTAGTCAGCTCCCTGACTTGAGAAGGTAAATGGCTTCACATTTTTTGTAATCACACATTTTATATATTTCAGAATTTAAAAAATTCCTTTTCATGTGAAGATGACGTGCTTCCAGTCCTTTTTTTTTTCTTTTTGCCTAAAGGCTAAGGAGAATTCAAAGGTGGCAGAACTGCGGCAGAAGCTGTGTGGGAGAGTGCCATTTGAAGGGCTGATGAGTGAGGGATGCCAGCCACGATCTCAGAATATATGCAGATAAAAGTTCTCCAGCTGTGCAGTTAACACAAAATTATCTTTCTAAAAAAGAATGTGTGGAAAATGAAATTCGCTGAAAGGTAGAGTCTCAATGAAATTCTGATACGTATCACTACATTGGTGAACCTCAAGGATGTTAAGCCAGACACAAAAAGACAAATGTATACAATTCCACTTATGTGAGACCCCGAGAACTATGGGATTCAGAGAGGAAGAAGGTAGAGAAGTACCAGGGGTGGAGGGAAGAAGAAGGGAGAGTTATTGTGGAATAAATGCAAATTTTCAGTTTGGAGTGATGGAAAAGTTCTGGAGACGGACAGTATAAGAGTTGAACAATAATGTGAATGCACTTAATGTCACTGAATTGCACATGCAAGAAGGGTCAAATGGTTAAAGTTATGTCCATTTTACTCCAATAAGAAAGTAAAGGTTCAAACCCTCTGTTTTAAAGTTTTTATTTTTATTATTTATTTATTTATTAGAGACACAGAGAGAGGGAATCGGTTTTATTTTTCATCTGGCCTTTGCTCTTCACGTACTTTGTGGCGTACGCAGTGCTGGGGTCTGAACCTGGGTCCTCACACATGTCAGGCAAGTACTGTACCGCTGAGCCACACTCTAACGCCTCTTTTGTGTTTTTTGTAATATCGAATTCTGATTTACTAATTTTAGGGGAGGAGTTCATACTGAGTCCTGATCCTCATGCCTACGGGTTGGCATTTCTACATAGAGTAGTCATGGTCTGGTCTATGAAAGTTGGTTGGTGAGTGAGGAAATCAGAGCAGAGGGGCTGGGTACCGGCAGGAGATTATTAAACAATCTAATATCTTAAAAAAAAAAACAAAACAAAACAGGGATTGAACCCACGGGCACTTTACTGCTGAACCACATTTCCAGTCCTTCTTTCCTTATTTTTTCAATTTTGAGACAGGGTCTTCATTAGGACCTTGCTAAGTTGCTAAGCCTGGCTTTGAACTTGGTGATCTTCCTGCCTCTGCTTCCCAACTGCTTGGATTACAGGTGTGTGCCACGGTGCCCTGATAGCCTAATGTTCTTATGTACAGTACAGGAATGTACCTGCCAAGGAGGTCTGAGTCATTGCATCAGCTAAGCAAAGCACTCTCACTCAAAATGATGGTGCTGACCAAAGTTATTTGTCAAAGCCCAATTCATCAGTCAGGGATGCAGAGAGAAGATATGATTACCACATCATCAGCTATCAGGAAGAATGATTATATCTAAAATACTGTAAAGTACAGAAGAGGAAAGCCGCCAGGAAATATTTCTACAGGATCAAAGTCTCTGGGTTTAAAATGAAAATTTTCTGCATGACCCTTGATATAAATGCTTTGGTGTCTCAATGACAGTAGGAGACCAACTAATAATGCTATTTATCTTTTCAGATTGTCATTTCATATGGGACTCTGTGGGATCAAAATATATACTGGGGAAGAACAGAAACTGGTATGAGGTAGAGGAGGACAATAAGAAAAGAAATCAATGGAAATACTGAGAGTGAAAGGGGACCCACAAGGAAGGAAAAGGGTTATGAAATAGTATTCTGAAAAGGAAAAAATGTACTGAGGTTTTTGCCAGATGGAGAACTAACACACCCCAAAGCATTGCAAGCATCAAGAAAAGCTGCATGAAACACCTTTGGAAGTGAATAAAAACTGGCTAGAAAGGAAGCTTAAGGGCAGAGCTGGAGCCCAAGCACGTCCCTAGTAACTGGAAGCTCAGGTTTAAGGCTCACCAGGCCTCTTGTTGGGTAAGCTGCAGTGTTGGAAATACGAGCCAACAGAAAAATTCTGCCCTCCTGCGCAGGGTACCCTCGCGAATCTAGCATGTCTCTACGGGGCAATCAGTGGGGGGAAATATGGAATTCCCTAAAAAATCCAAACGCCATGCCTGAGTCAGGCTTAGTGTTTGATTTTCCATTAGGTTTCAGGAGCTCCCATTTTCAAATAGATGCTGATGATGGTCACAGGACAGAAATGACCCTGGTACTCCTGGAATAAGAAATGCAACCCAGGTGGGGAAATAGACACATCCAAATGGCCGCCTCATTGAACATAATAAGTTCATTATAGAAGGTATTGGAATAAGCAAGTAACAATTTTTTGGGTGAGGCACAGCCAGTGCATAAAAGATATAGGAGGATTAGAACAAAGAACTGGAGTTACTAGAATGAGATTATTCTGGTTTAGATAAGAAGGGTCCCCCAAAGCTCATGTGTGAAACAATGGCAGAGGTGAAATGATTGGGTTATGAGAGCTTTAACCCAATCAGTGCATACCCTGATAAGGATTCACTGGGTGGTACCTGTGGGCAACAGGATATGGCTGAAGGATGTGGGTAATTGGGGTCATGTGCCTTTGGAGTATATGTTTTGTCAGTGGTGTCTCTCTCTGCTTGTGAAGGGAACTGTGTCCTGAACTGTTTTCCTCTACCACATCCATTTGCCATGATGTTCTGCCTCACTGAAGACCCAGAGCAACAGAGTAAGGTGTCTATGGGCTGAGATCTCTGAAACTGTGCAACCCAAATAAACTTTCTCTCCTCTAAAACTGTTCTTGTCAGGTCTTTTGATTGCAGCAATGAAAAAGCTAAAACAGAGACGTAGATGGTGACTGTCGTAGAAAAGCTTTAAAATGATGGAGGCTGTAACAGAAGTAATGAAACACAATGAGAAATTGAAAAGACAAGAATGATGTCCGTGATAACAGACACACAATCTGACTACAGCACCCACCACACCCCAAGCACGCTTCTAAACACCTTGCAAACATGAAAGTATCTAATCTTCACAACAACATGATTCTTAGTGTATAATGAGATAGTATTATTTTCCTATTTTACAGATGAGGAAATTTGGGCACAAGTTAAGTTAGCCCCAGGTAACAGATGTAATAAGGGACAGAGCTGACGTGTGCACAATGGCCCTCTTCATCCAGAGATCAGGGTCTTAAACACTATATTAAACCAAGAAACAAATGGCATTTCAAATTTCAAAAGGATTTCAAAATTTGAAAGTTAAAAAAATGAAAAAAATTGTAATTGTAAAGAAAATTTGGCAGGTGAATTAAATAGTAGATTAGATAAAGCTGATGAAAGAAATATTGATGTGTACAATAGAACCACAAAAGAATCTAATTTCACAGAGAAAAATAAAAAGTATGAAAACAATAGTGAGAAACACAAAAAAATAGAGAAGTTCCAACATATTCCTAAAAAGAAGTTCAAGAAGGCAAGAATAGAGAGAATAATACAAAGGCAATATTCAAAAGATAATGACTCAGAAATTTCTAGAATTGGTAAAAGACATGAATATTTAAACATCACACATGGAACACTGTAATGAAACTATCCAAGAGAATTAAGAGAAAATGTTAAAGAGTAAGCCAAAGAGGAAAGGGAGAAATTTCAAACAAAGGAGCACTTAGACTGATAGCACATATCTCAATAGCAATCATAGATTCTAGAATATTCTAGATTATCTAGAAGATATGCTTGCCAATTCCTAGTATAAAATACTGCCAACTTAAAAATCCTATAAACAGGCAGAATATCATTAGAGTGTGAGGTCAAAATAAAAAAAAAATAAACAAAGATGGAGAGAGTTCCCCAGGCTTAGATTCTTCCTAAAAGAATAACTGATTCACAGGTAGGGATTGACTCAGAAGGATGAGTAGGGTACAAGAAGCAATGGTGAATAAAGAAATTGGTGAACATTGAAAAAGACTAGAAGACTTAAAATGGAAAAGCAAGGTACAATCAGAGTTGAAGGATGCTAAGGATTTACCATTACCAAGGAGAGTAGAGGTTTAGACTTGCATGCATTATTTTGTCAAAATGAACTCAAGTATTATCTATAATTGTAACACTCAACATAAAAAATAAGTTGTATTTCTATATGCTAAAAAATAAAACAAAATGCCATGTTAAGCTCACAAGAAATTAGCAGGAGTCCCTAACAGAGAGAAAAAGGAAGGAGGAGTTTAAAACCACAGAAGTAGGTGAATATGAACACAGAAACTGAGGTTCTAGATCAGATTGCTGATCTGTGTCTAGGAGCCAAACCCAGACCTTCCTTTTGTTTCGTTAGTTTATTGGAACACAGGCCCACCTTCTATGACTCCTTTCCTGCTAGCACAGCAGAGTTGAAGGATTGTAGAGAGATCAGTGATTCTCAAAAGTGGAAATATTTGCTGTGTAGCCCCTTAGACACCAATTTGCTGATCCCTGTTCTAGGAGCCCCAAGACATGGGGATCCATGGCTGTGGGTGGCATTGAGTACCATGCAGAAATAAAGCCTAGGCCCTGGGTCTGTGCACAGGGGGAAGAACAGAGACTCCTCCACAAGTCAACACATTGAAATGACTCATTCTTTGCTGAAGGATATGGAAGATCAGGCTTTGAAGGGAGGGTACAGGTGAGGGAAAGCTGTCATCCTGGGAACCTGCTCTAGATAAGGAATTACCCTGAGATTGGCAGCCATTGCCTGGACTCACGCAGCCTCCCAAGCCCAGCACAATCCAGCCCCACAGAAGTCCTCGTCACTGGCATTTTCTCAGCACCTTCCAGTTGTGTTCTTAATGAGGCATTTTCCCCCCTTGCATCTACACAATTTTTTGTTCACTATGGCATACTTTTATGTGGTTTAAGTTATTGCCCCAAGAAACAATTATTATTGACAACAATATTCGAGTTACAAAGTTAAATATGTTCAAGGTGATGAGTCTCCAACCCCAGCAAGTTAGCTGTCTTTCCTGCTAGCTCAGAGTCTTGAGAAGCTGGGATTACAGGTATGCACCATGGCACATGGTTTTCCTCTGCTACTTTTAATACACAATATCGTGGACTGGAGGATTTTTAGTACACACATTTTGTTCTTATTTTTGGAAGAGCTGAATGCAGTGGCAAAACTCAATTTCAGATGCTTCAGATTAAAATAATAATATTCCATTTAGTGATATGCTTGGATATGCTTGTTAGCAGAATGAGAATTCTCAGAGTGAATATTTTTTCCTAAATCCATGTTTCAACTGCTTTTATGCCTGGAACTTGTCCTTTTTCCTGGGAGCTCTGTGGGTTCTTGCTTAGGCTCACTGATTTGGGGCAGGAAATGAACTGTGACAGGAGGGCCTGGAGTCTGACCACTGTTCACTTCAGTGCTAAAGTATACATTGAAAAATAACAGATTGGTTGACAAATAAAAATGGCATGTATTTATGATGTACATACAACTTGATGTTTTGATGTATGCATATATTATTAATGCCTAAATCAAGCTAATTAATATGTCCATTAATTACTTCACATGCATGCCTTTTTGTGTGTGTGGGGTGAGAACATTTCAAATCTCTCTTAGCAATTTTTGATCGTACAATACATTATTATTAGCTAAAGAACTATTTCTGATTGCCAGCAACTAATGAGTACTTGATGGGTGTAAAATCCACTCTTGTCAGAAGGGGATGGATTTTTTCAGTGGACCGTTCCTTCCCCACTGTATCCAATTCCCCTCCCACAGTCTCAAGTCTTCAATAAAACTTGTGGATTGCTACAGGCTTGTCATAGCCTCTTCCATGCATGGAAGAAAGCCTGGAGGGAGATCAGCACTGCCCAGTGAAGTCAAGCCACCCACGAGAGGGCAGGAGATGATCTGCAGAGCTGGGGCTGTGGAGGGAGGCATGGGGGTGTCTAGCATACAAGCTTCAACCAGAATACATTTGTGTAGGCCTTCTCAGCACGTGGAGGGGAGAAACTAGTAAAAACACAGGAAGGCCACTATGGCAAACCATTTATTTATAAAAAGATAATGAGACTTTTATAGTCACCATCTGGAAAGGTATTTAGAGCATGACTAGATCTTGGGAAGGTAGACCTTGGAAACAGTGGTTTAAAGAGCTAGTCCTCCTGGAGGACTCACACTGTCGGAAGTACTTTGTCCTTGTCATTTATCATATGCAATGGGAAATACTTTCAGGGGACATAGAGGACCTTATCTGCATTTCTTAAATCATACAATTATGATACATGTTATTCTACTTCCTGGGGAAAACCCAAAGAATCACCACTACTTGACTTGTGATTTAGTCTCATCATTTTCTTTAGATACCCAATATAGTTCTAGACATTTCTGACAACAAAAGGATGGCCAATTTGGCAAATCCTGAGACCAAGAGGAAGTAGAGTTGAGGGCTTAGAAAACTGTTTACCTAAGTTTAAACCTGGCTTCTTATCAGCTATGCAAATTTGGCAAGGTAGGTCACCTTGCTAAGCTTTGGTTTCCTGATTTATAAAATGCAGTCAACAATAGTGTGTGTCTCACAGTGTTGATGAATTACTTCACACACGGAAAGCACCTAGAACAGCGTCTGCAGCATGGCGCTTCACAGGTGTTGGCTGCTACTTTTAGGAGTTCTGACAAAGAACAACATGTGGTCAAGAATCCGTTTCTCAAGAGTTTCCATCAGATATATGTATCTGCGTAAGAAACCACTTTCAAACGATAGCTTATTACTATTTCTCACCTTTCCAAGAGTTGACTGGAGTCAGATGGGTGACTTTGCTGCTGGTCTCATTGACCCTAACCACCAGGTGGCTGGGGCTGGAGTCATTTGGCAGCCGGATAGTACTGGAATGTCCCTGATGATGTTGCTCCCTTGTCTGGTGCCTTTGTGTTCCATGCCATCCCCCACCCCCCAGATCTCACCCTCCAGGGCTCTACTATCCTCCAGTGGGGACATTAACTTGTCACTTAGTAGATGGATTCTGAGGCCACAAAAAGTAGAAACTATGAGGCCTTCTCAAATGCCTAGGTGCCGTATCTGTCCTTTATTCATTCTGTGTATAACATCCTCTTCATCCTGGCCCCCTTATGTCAACTGAGGAAGCCTTTACTGAAGAAAACACCCAACAAGGTATGCCTCCTGCATTGAATCTGGATGACCTTGTGACTCGCCTATGGAGTGGGGCAGAAGTGAGGCTCCCCCTTCCTTCTGACTCATCTTAACCTTCCAGAAGCATTGCCCTGTTTCTTCTGTGCCAATAAATGTCTAATGTTAGATAGTTTTTACCATCTGTGTGACAGAGTGCAAAGCCCTGGGCCATCATTCGAGGGTCTATAGGCCTCTTTTTGGATTGGAGGAAAACAGAAGTGAGACACACGGATACAATAGGGACTAGTCTCCAGCTTTGTGATGGCTCGAAGGGTACAAAACAGTGCAGAAAAAGGGGAAATTCCTTCTTTTGCGGAGGAAATGATCAAGGAGGTGATAATGTTTTGCAGCTGTCAGGGGTAAAAACTTTGCCAGGTATGAACACAGGGCTCCCAGAAACTTATTATCTTCCCTTCTGTGAGGGTCCTACCATCACCCAGAAATAATTGCTCCTACCTCGTAAAGCCATATCACTTAGCATGAATCGTCCATGCCTAGCATCTACATTCTAGGTCCCCAAATTCTTAATGCATAACATTCCACAACTTTCTCTCTGTGCTCGCACTACAGGCTATGCAATTTTCTTTATCTACACCTGGGTAGAGGATGTGGAAGTTTTTCATTTCTCCATGTGAAGGTCTGTTGAATTGAATTAAATCATAGAATTGGACCCTGCAAGAGGAAAAAATCAAATAGGCCAGAAGCACAGAGAGGCTCTAAGGCTTTTGCTGGTCTCTTAAGTAACTATGTTGAGTTGATATAACTATGTCTCTTAAGCAACTGCTCCACTGATGTAGTTTTTAGTAACTGTATTATATTGCTAGAAAGTCATATGCTGTCCTGGGGTTTCCTTCAGCAAGTCATTCATTTTCACTATCAAGTAAAATTTTATTTCATTGTAGTAAGTCTAAAAATGAGAGTTATTTTTAATAATCTTCTAAAACTGAGTTACTTTGTAATACTTCAGTAATAACCAAACATTATTTTGGCAGCATTTTGTTTTAAATATACTATGAAGGTATTCAGATTAATATGATATTTATACTATGACTAAATGCAAATTGTTTTTGAAACTGTTTATAAATATTAGGAATTTTAAGCATATGTAGTGTTAAGTAATATTGACATGTCTGGGAAAACAAGCAAAACAGAAGGAAAAGAACTACTCTTTCTTCACACTTACTTCCCTACATGTAAAATAATAAGTTCTCTGAGGGAAAAAAAATAAGAGAATTTGATGAATTAGTGAAGCCTACATTAGAAATCTGTATTTTTTGCAATAGGGAGATTATAGATAATGATAATGTATTATATCTCAAAGAAGCTAGAAGAAAAGATTTTCAATGCTTTCATTGCAAAGATATATAAATGTTTAAGGAGATAAATATGTTTTCCCTGATTACATGATGTAAAATGTATAAAAACAACACATGGAAACTCATAAATATGTACAACTATTATATATCAATAAAAAATAACAAAGATTGCATATACAAAAAATGACCAACGACAAAAAATTTCCTAAAGAATCATATCTCCTTGACAAAATGTAGATATCCAAATCTGATCAAGAAAAGTTGGATTTGGTAGAAATAATGTCCACAAAGTGAAAACCTCAAAATGGCAGATTTTATAATTGATAAAATTTGTCATGGACAAAAATCTGAAACAAATCAAATTTTATTGCAAAATTTAAACAGAAAAAGAATTGATACTAATGAAAGTAACTTCAATAAATTAATAAAAATATTAAAAACTGGAAGTCTAAATTATAAAAGCAAAAAAGAAATGTATTTAAATACAAACCTGAATCAGATTAAGCTTATTAAGATTCAAATACTGTTGAAGGTAGGAAAAAAATACAGGTATTCAGTAGTGCAAAATAAGAATTACTGTGCAGGTTTTGAGTCTTCCTTCCAGAGATTTAAAAAATGTGATAGGAGCAAGATAGATCTGATTTCCCATCTCTCCCTAGGGATTGAAAATCACTTGATCCGAATATGAGAAGATGGAGCATGTGGATTCTGCTATTATAATCCAGCCCTGTATTGAAATACCACATCGAATGTCTGTAAAATATTCATTGATATTTGTGGCTTTCTCCATGCTAGTGTCTAAGTTCCTGGGACTCGCCCCTAATCTGTCAGGTGTTCATCCTCAAATGCATCAGCAAGCATCTGACCAGTTTTTGTAACAAATGGATCACATATCAGAAACAGTGCAATGCCCAGGTGTTTCTTTTCTTCTCTGATCAAATTTTATAATTTCTGAGGTATGATTGAAATCTTAAAAAGTGTATATCTTAGGTCCTTCTCATGACTTTTCCAGGCAAAATATTTATCTTAAAAAGTTTCTGTTTTTCCTCAAGTTCCCTTAAAAATGTCTTTACCTTCAAATTAGCTTAATAGTGATAGCACGCTGCCTGTGTGGGACCTGCTCCTCCTGCCATGCAAATCCACTGGCGCGCTAGTGCCCCCCACAGCCACCATTCAGCAGCTGGAAGGAAGGTGGCGCCTGGCGGACAGCAGAGGTTTTGATGACTACATGAAGGAACCAGGAGTGGGACTGACTATGCAGAAGATGGGAGCAATGACCAAACCAGACTGCGTCACCACTCTTGATGGCCAGAAAGTCAACATAAAAACTGAAAGCACTTTGAAAACAGCACAGTTGCTTTGTACCCTGGGAGAGAAATTTGAAGAAAAGACAGCTGATGGCCAAAAAATTCAGATGGTCTGCAACTTTGTTGATGGTGTGTTGGTTCAAAGTCAGGAGTGGGATGGGAAGGAAAGCACAATAAGAAGAAAATTGAAAGATGGTAGGTTAGTAGTAGAGTATGTCATGAACAGCGTCACCTCTACCCAGGTCTATGAAAAAGTAAAATAAAAATTCTATCATCGTTTTGGATGGGAATTAGCTGCAAGAATGAAGAAGCTTAGTTCAGTGAGCAAATGTCCATACTGATTTTTTTATTACTGTGTTCAATTATCTATTCATCACAAACATTTACTTCAAAGTGTTGGTTTAACTAGAATCATCCTTTGGTTAGAAAATAAATGTGTTTGTTGCTAAAATAAAACTAGCTTCTTATTTTGTCTCTGTATCCTGGACTTAAAGAGAAACACTGCTGTAGAGATGATGGAGCCATTTAATGAGGGCGACACAAAATCCAAGGTAATATGGCACAATAAAAAAAAAAAAATGACCAAATACGTGTCATGTGTAGAAAGCCCCAGCCTTTCCATGATTTTTTTTTCAACATAGAAAAAAATCCTTATTTTATTTTGGCATTATAATAGAATTAGCCTCCTTAAATTTTGGAGGGAAATATTACCTGTTCAATACCATGATTTTTTTTATAAATATAAGAACTGCACAAATAATAGAACTTTGGGTATTGAAAAGTGGGCTGATCTATTCAACAGGGAAAATTAATCTTACAGTTAGATCCTTCTTAGAGTAGAAGTCATTGATATGGAAAATAGTTATTAGCAATTAAAGTTATGTTCAAAAGAAACTGAATATTCTTAGTCCTATTTTCTCAAAAAAAGTGGAAATGGACAGGCTGCAGAGATGGAGGAATTATTTACAGAGGTCATGACACTGGTTGGTGTAATATAATAGAAAAGCTCAAAAAAGACCAGTATATGATTGCATCCATAGGAGCAAACAATGAAGCCACTGGAATAGGAAGCAAATTTTTAAAGGGTGTTATGTAGTTCTGCAATTTCTGGGAAGGCCAGAGAGTGTTTGAGGCTATCCAATCAAAAAATGTGCTTAACATTCACCAGAAAGTACTCCACTGAAGACCCACAGCTGCCTTGCTAGTCCCATGTAGCTCTGCTTGCATCAGTTAACTCAAGTACTGGATGTGATAAGCTATGCAATTCTACCCACCACAGCTGAAAGCCTCATTGCCACTCCTGACAGAAAAATGGATGCTTGCTTTCTCACACAGATCTCTTTCAAAGTCTCAGATGAGTGCCTTTGCTAGCAGATAACATATATCACAAGACTGGGGAATTTGAGTCCTAACTCTGGGAGATGGCTGCGTAACATGGGACATTCACCAACTGTGAGAATGGTGTGGGTAGGCAACCCCAAAGTACGGCGAATATCCTCCCCTCCCGGCAGTATGGCTCCAGTCTCAGAGCTAGGCAGTCAACAGGTCTTGACCGATGAGATGTTACAGGTGAGAGGAAAGCAGGCATCAGGAATGACTCCTCGACTGTAAGCTTGCATAATGTGGTCGACGACGGTGCCATTACTGAGATGGAATGAGCAGTGTGTTTAGTGTAAGGAAGGCAGTCAGATCCAAGAGGTCAGTGTGGGAGGATTCTAGGAAGATGACAGAACAAGTGGCATAGGTATTGAATATCCTCAACTCGGCCTATAAAAAGGAGCAGAGAAAATAAGACAAAAAGGAAAAATCTTCAAAACCAGGTGAAAATGATGGGCCGGGGCTAGAGCTCAGTGGTAGAGCACTTGCCTAGCAGGCACAAGGCCCTGGGTTAAATTCCCAGCAACACACACACACACACACACACACACACCAAAAAATTAACAAGAAAACAAAACAACAGTAAGAAAAAGGTAGGCGAAAATGAACTTCTTCAGGACAAAGTATTAATGTGCAAAGGGTAACCACTGATAACTCGAAGACCTGGATTGCATTAATACTTTTGCAGAAGGAACCAGAGAAAAGCAGGAGCATCAGATGGAGAGAGAACGTTAAAATAACCAAAAAGTACTCACTGGAAACTTCATCTTGAACTGAAGAAATTGACATTGTCTAATCATGGGTGAGCATGAAGAGTTTGCAGTGAAGTCTGAAGGGGCCAGAGAAGTGTGGGACCCATGAATTCCCAAACTAACTATTCAGAACTTACTTCTAGGACAACGATCCCAAATGATAAGAAAGGGCAGGAAAAAATTTAAATTAGGAAGCACAGGAACAACAGAAATAAAAGAAAAGCAAAGCAAGGGAGGACACATCTCCAGAAAATAAGCCACCAAATTCTTTGAAATTGCACAAAATAAGAGAGAGCTCTAACATCATGAAGTTAGAACTGTCTGGAACAATAACTAATTCTAAAAGTTAATTAAACCCAATGTCACATAAAGAAAGAAAATATCAGATTTTAATGTTGATATCAGAAAACAGATCAAGGAGCAGAATAATATTCCTAAGATAAAGAATGCACACCAGAAAGACATTAACACCACAAAATAGATTGAAACTATGACTTCAAGCTAAAATAACAAAGCAATAAAAAAGCTAAAAAAAACCTAATAAAATGATATAAAACAAGAAAGAACATTAGTTAGAATTAGGAAAATTCAGAAATTAGGAAACAGGCCTTGGAAAATATTATAAATAAAAGATATTTCAGAAATGAATATTAAACTAGAAGCAATAAATGAATGAAAATGTAATAGATAATACATTAATGAAAATAGTAAGAATTATAAAAACTTTTTAAATAAAAATAAAAATCACAAATGAAGAGCTTTAAAAAATGAATCTATATTCTTAACAGTATTAATATTTTTCTCAAAAACTACAAGCTGAAGTCAGCAGTCTATTAAAAATATTATACACATGAACAACTGGAATTTATTTCTGGAATGGAAGGAATATCCGACATACGAAAGTCAATCAATATAATGCATCACATAAACAGTATATGGGAGGGGGGAACCCCACATAATCATATCTGTTGATGAAGAAATGGCATTTGACAAAGTTCAATGTTGTTTAAAGATAAAGAAAATTCAACAAACTAAGAGTAGAAGAAAACTCCTCCAACGCATAAAGGTTCTATATGAAAAACTGATAACTAAAAACATACTGAACGGTGAAAGACTAAAAGCTTTACCTCTAAGATCAGTGATGAAATAGGGACACTCACTTTCTCTACTTTGGTTCAATACAGTATTAGAAGCTCTAGTTATAGCAATTAATAAATAAAGGCATATAAATTGGAAAGAAAGATAATTATTTATTTTTGCAGATCACATGATAATATACGTAAAGATAATATTCCATGAAAAAAGGAAAACCCTAAAGATTCCACCAAAAACAAACAAATAAATGAAAAACCTGTTATGATTAGTAAACAAATCCAGCAAGGAACAAGATACAAAATCAACATGCAAAAGTCAGTTGTGTTTCTGTACACCAAGAGTAAATAAGCTGAAAAGAAAAATCAAGAAAACAGTTCTATTTACAATAGCCTCAAAAAGGAAAAGCACTTAGAATTGACTTAACCAAGGAGCTGGAAGTTTTGTACAATGAAAAATATAAAATGTTGCTGAGAAAAATAAAGAAGACACAAACAAATGGAAAGATATCTCATGTTAATGAACTGAAAGACTTAATATTGTTAAGATGTCCATACTACTCAAAACAATCTGTAGGGTTTTCTGTGTGTTTGTTTTTGGTACCAGGGATCCATCCAAGGGGTGCTTTACCACTGAACTATATCCCAAGCCCTTTATATTTTTTTGAGACAAGATCTTGCTAAGTTACTTAGGGCCTTGGCTAAATTGCTAAAGCTGGCTTTGAATTTGGTGATCCTATTCTCTCAGAACTCCAAGTTGTTGGGATTACAGGTGTGTGCCATTGCACCTGGCCAATCTCTAGTTTCAATGCAATCCTTTTAAAAATCCCAACAGCAATTTTTGCAGAAATTGAAAGAAGGTCTTTCTAAAATTTACCTGGGAATTCAAGGGACCATGAATCATCAAAACAATCCTGAAAAAAGAGCAAAGTTGGAGGACTCACACTTCCTGACTTCAAAGTTATAATAAGCAGTGTAGTACTGGTGTAAAAGTAGGTGAAACAAAATAGAAAGCCTGGAAATGAATCTTCATGCATATGGTCAAATGATTTTTGACAAGGGTGTCAAGACTAGTCAATGAGAAAGGCAGTCCTTTCAACAAAGCGTGGTGGGAAAACTGGATATTCACATGTAGAACAATAAAGCCAGATTCTTATATTATGCCATTTACAAAAATTAACTAAAAATAGACCAAAGACCTACATATAGGTGCTTAAACTATGAAACTTTTATAATAAAACATAGGGGAAAGCTTCATGACATTGGATTTGACAATGATTTCTTAGATATGACATCAAAAGCACAGGCAATGAAAGAAATGTTGGACTTTATCAAAATTAAAAACTTCTGATGTGGAAAAAGAAAAAGAATTTTAAAACTTCTGCACATCAAAGGAGACCATCAACAGAATAAAAAGAGAACACATAGAATTTGAGAGAATATTTGAAGATCATATATCTGATAAGGAATTAATATTCAGAATATGTAAAGATCTTTTACAATTCAAGGATAATCATAGCAACAAAACAAAAACCCAATTGAAAAAAATGGGCAAAGAGCTTGAATAAACATTATAAACATTTCTCTAAAGAATATTTGTAAATGGACAATAAGCACATGAAAAGATCCTCAGCACCACAAATCATTAAGGAAATGCAATCCAAAATCAGAATGAGAGACCAATTCACACCTATTGGGTGGCTATTGTAAAAAACAAAACAAGAAACAGAAAATAACAAGTGCTGTAATGAATATGGATAAAATGGAATATTTGTGCATTGTTGTTGGTATTGTAAAATGGTGAACCCCTTCCGCAAAAATTAAACATAAAATTACCATATAATCCATCAATTCTACTTATGGTATATATTCAAAAGAATTGAAAACAGGGATTTGAACATTAATTGTATATCCATATTCATAGAAGTATTATTCACTGCTATGAATAATATTTAATATTTCCCAAGATAGAAATCACCCAAATGTCCAACGACAGAAAAATGGATAAAGAAAATGTGGTATACACATACAGTGGAATATTATTCAACCTTTAATGTTCTGGAGAGAAATAGTGGTGACGGTTGTGCAATGATGTGAGTGTACTTAAGGCCATGGAATTGTACACTTAAGGATGACTCAAATGGTAAATTTTAGATTATGTATACTTACCACAGTAAAAAAGTAAATGTTACAAAAGATTTAAAAAACTTTAGAAATTCGCCATTTAAAGAAGATTAAAGAGACATGACAACTGAAAGCGATGCCTGAGTTTAGACTGGATCCTAATTTGAGGAGAAAAATGCAATGGAGGATGTTAATAGGTAAGTTAATAAGCTTTGCATATGGAGGCTAGAGTGGAAGAAAACATTCTATCAGTGTTAAATTTGTCATGCTTAAATATCCTGCGGTTATGTAAGCCAGTTTTCTTGCCCTTTACGGTTATGTAAGCCAGTTTTCTTGCCCTTTGTAAATCTATACATTGTTTCAGCACAGCAACTTGCTCCTACATGGTTCATTAAAAAAAAAAAAAAGGTGTGTGTGTATGTGTGTGCAGGGAGAACTCAAAATGATAAAACAAACTGAACAAAATACTAAACAGTATGTGAATCTGGGTAAAAGTTCTAGTAGTTTTAGTCTTCAGCTTTTCTGTAAATTTGAAATTATTCCCAAGCAAAAAGTGTTTAAGAACCTGGCAAAAATGAAGAAAGGGACCCAAAGGAATCAACAGAAAGTGACAAATAGAGACTACAGACAGAGAATCCAAACAGCATAATAGCATAATGAGTCTCTGGGGGAAAGTAAAAAGTGAACATGAATGATATTAAAAACTATAACTTATAAAACAATCGCTGGAATAAAACTGAACTCATAGTGTGAAGGAGAATAGTCTTCCCTGAATATGCCGACCCTGAATGACCAACATTAAGAAAAAGTCCAGTAAAACTACTGTGGTATAAAGAAGGTAGCAAAACAAAAAACAAAACCAAACAGACCCAGTTGGTTTAGTCAGGAAAATGATCAAGTCATTAAGGGAAAGAAACCAGATTATAGGAGATGGAAGATGGCAAGCTTTTCCTGGGGCTCCTGGTCTGGATGGGAGTATCCCAGCTAATCTTCAGTTTTTCGAGGTGCGTTCTGGGGAATACATCTATGAACTTCTAGTGCTAGTTTGTGAAGCTTTCTGAGGAGTCAAGTCTTGGGAGTTTCACCTGGAGGAAAAAGGGTTTTTATCCGTCCGCCAAGGATGCAGCAGTTTGGCTGTTTACTTTTCGCCCGTGGCGCCGCCAGCGGCCAGCAGCCGACAGAGCGTGGTGGGATAATGTTTCCCCCTCAATTGTATCTCTATATCCATCTAATAAAAAAAAGGGGGGACTTTATCCATTCCGCCAGGAACAAAGCAGGTCAGCTCTGTTACATTCCGCGCACAGCGGAGCAGCTGCACCGGGCGAGGCTGCAGGCAGCTGTGGCCTTGGCTGTGGCTCTGAACAGACCCAGCGACCCCATCGCTGCTGGTGCCCCGTGCTTTATAAAAACAGCATCGGGTGAGAGCATTTGCTGACACCCACCGAGCTCATACACTGCAGGGGGTGAGAGCTGTGCTGGGAAGCAGCCCTCTGAGGTGCCCAGCGGAACAGGCTGCTCTGCTGGAAAGCAGGGCCACCATTCGGAGCCCCAGGAGACGCTCGCTCTGGCTTTTTAGAGCAGCCTGTGAAAACTGCATCTGGAAAGGGCCACTGGCTTCAGTCTGATGCATGAAGAGAAGGCCTTGGCCAGGCCCAGGCTCCAATTTGCTTAGGGGGGTCTTCAGTTTGTGCAATAAAGGGGAGCAATTCCCTGCCCTGTCCACTCCCCTCAACCAGAAGGATCATGTGGCAAGTTAAAGGCTCTGAGTCTTCTGCCACAAGAGACAGTGCATGCATCTCTCAGCAGAGGGAGAATAGAAATCATCCATATTTCCTGCTCATTAAGTTTTCTGGCTTCAGCTCCCCTGGGAGGCTGGCAAACATCAGGGCTTACCAGAGCCAGTCCTCTCCAGTGGAAGCCCCTCCTAGAAGTCCCAGGAGTCTGAGGACACCCCAGTCCTTTTTGTGAGATCACATAACCACAGACTGAGAGACATTCATATCGAAACCCAGAAGGACAGTGATCATCTCCTCCCAAAGGTCACAGAGACGCTCTTACTATCTATAGTTCCAAGTTTTCATTAAGAATTTTTTACTTTTTATCTGATTTTGCATAAATATTTACATTTTTTTCTTTCTTGCCTTCTGTTTATCTCCTGTACTGGATATGTATTGGTACAATAGCTGGAACAGTTTATCAGTTCATGGACATACAAAAATATTAGCTATTTTTGTTTTATTTTTCTTTTGTTTTCTGGGTTTTTCTGCACTTCTTTTTTATTTTTTATTCTCTTTTTACTGTTCCTGTTTGTTTTAGTTTTTGTCTTTGTGTATTCATTCATTTCCTTCATTTCCTTGTCCTCCCTCCTGAACAGAGGGATTCTGGGCAGCACATTTAGTATCAGAAGTATACTGTGCCTGACCTCCTTATTTTACCTATGCGTGCTTCTATCATTATGCAATCTTCCAAATCTTATTATATCTCTTTTACCCCTCCTATATTTTACCGCTGCTATCCCTTCTTCCCTTAGGGGCTGCTTTTTCTTTCCTTTTTTCCTTTTTCCTTTTTTTCCCTTTAATTTATTCTTTTATTATTATTTTCTTCTTTCTTGTTCTTTCTCTCTTCAGCAGATCCTATACCTCCTTCAATTTCTCACTGTCCACAATTGGTCAATACAGCAAACTAGCTTGCAATGAACCATGCCTCAAATTAATCTCTTCTCCCCCATACTCTCTCAACTTTATGCTGTTCTCTCTCTTCCTTATTCAAAGTCTTTAACCTACTCCCACCCCATTTTTATCTTTTCCTTATTCCTAATTGAATCGCTGAATATATGTTAACCCCTTCTATTTCTTTATTCTAACTCAGGAGCTCCATGCTGCCTCCCTACCCCAGTTCCTCGGTTTTCTAAGGCCATCTTCTGAGGCCCTGCTAACTGAAGTGAAGGTCATTCTTCAAAATGGGTATTTGCTGGTTATCTTAACATATTTTGAGAGCTCTCGTGGAAGAAAACCGCTCCTAAAGGTGCTAATCACAATTATAATTATTTTAGTTAAAACTGTTCAGTTTATGTACCTATAGGCTCACATTTCTTCATTGAATGGACTGGAAGCCGTTGAACTGTGCTTCCCAAGTAGTACCCTGGCCCAACAATGCACAGGCATAAGAAGCTCCAATAACCCTTACAACAGTAACTAACATAGTCAGTCTTCAAGCCACATCCCCTGTATCTGAAAATGAGGAAAAGGGGTAATGACTCCCATCCTCACCCTCACAGCTCCCCATCCAAGGTTTCCATAGCAGGGGTCCTCGATGAAAACCAAGAAAAATATATCAACATTATGATCAGTAACTCAATCAAGGAATTGAAAGAAGAATTAAGGAATGAGATCAGAGAGCAGTTTCAGGTGATAAGAGACAACTTTCATAAGGAAATAAAGGAACAATTCCATGAAATAAAAGATGATATTTGTAAAGTGTTAGACATCCTGAAGAGATATTAAATGAAATAATCAAGGAAAACGTTCCTCATATCAGGATTGATCCAGATTACCAAATCCAAGATGCCTATAGAACACCAAACAGACCTAACCAAATGAGAAATTCACCAAGACATATCATATATAAAATGATTAACAGAGAAACTAAAGAAAAAATTCTAAAAGCAGCTAGGGAGAAGCCCCAAGTCACGTTCAGAGGCAGATCAATCAGAATCAGTATGGATTTTTCAGACCAGACAATGAAGGCCAGAAAGCTTGGAACAATATTTTTTTTAAGCCTTGAAAGACAACAATTTTTAGCCAAAAATAATATACCCTCCAAAACTCAGCTTTAAATGTGACAGAGAAATTAAATAATTAAATGATAAATTCAAGCTAGCAAGATACATGAACACATACCCTGCATTACAGAATATTCTCAAGGACATTCTTCATTCAGAAGAACACGCTAATAATTCTCTTAACCCCAAACGAGAGAGTGTCTACAATCACAATACACGCCAATAGAAACCCAAGATGGCACAAAACACAGCAACAATCACAAAATCTGGGACTCAGATTCCCATATCTGTCCTAACTCTGAATGTGAATGGTCTCAAAGCCCCAATTAAAAGACACAGATTGTCTTACTGGCTCAAAAAACAAAATCCAACAATATGTTGTCTATAAGAGACATACTTCACACTCAAAAATAGACATGAACTGAAGGTGAAAGGTTGGCAAAATGTCTACCAGACCTGTGGCCCAAAAAAGCAAGCTGGCATGGCGATCCTAATATCTGATAAACTTAACTTTGATCCAAAACAACATAGAAAGGACAAAGATGGATACTACATCATACTAAAAGGGACAATTCACCAAGAAGACTTAACAATAACATTTATGCCCCAATCACAATTCCCCCAAGTACATGGAAAAAACACTCAAGGACATTAAACCCCTCATTGATATTAATACAACAGTACTGGGGGACTTCAATACATCATTATCAACATTGGACAGATTATTGAAACAAAAAATTAACAAAGATATCTCCAATCTGAACATCTCTATTAATGAATTGGGCTTAATAGATGGCTACAGAATATTCCATCCTAAGTTGGCTGAATTTACCTTCTTCTCAGCAGCTCACAGATCCTTCTCAAAAGACCACAACCTAGTCCACAGAGCTAACCTTAACAAATTCAAAAAAGTGGATATAGTCCCATGTATCCTGTCAGATCACAATGCCATGGTCTTAGCAATCAACAACAACATCAAAAACAAACAAACAAAAAACAGAAACTACTCTAATACTTGGAAATTGAATAATACCCTTTTAAATGAAGAATGGATAAAAGACCAAATGAGATCAGAAACCAAAAAATTCTTGCAAATGAATGAGAATGATGAAACCACATATTGAAACCTCTGGGATAGTATGAAAACATACTTAAGAGGTAAATTTATAGCGCTGAGTGCATATATAAAAAATCTGGGAAAAGCCCAAAAGAAATAGTCTTATGAGCCAACTTAAACTCCTGCAAAAAGAGGAACAATCCAATCCCAAAGCTAATAGAAGACAGGAAATAACTAAAATCAGAGCTGAAATCAATGAAATTGAGAACAACAACAACAACAACAACAAAAAACAATACAAAGTATCAATAAAACAAAGAGTTGGTTGTTTGAAAAAATAAATAAGATTGACAGACCCCTTGCCAACCTCACCAAAAGGTCTGTCTTGCCAACCTCACCAAAATGAAGATTGAAATGAAGCAAATCAATAAAATCAAAGATGAAAATGGAGATGTCACCAGAGACTCAAACAACATCTAGGAGATTATCAGATCTTATTTTGAAAATTTATACTCTGCCAAGATAAGAACAGATACTTAGCCACATACGACACTCCCAGATTAACACCAGAAGACATTGAAACTCTAAACCAACCTATCTCAGATTCCGAAATCAAAGCAGCAATCAAAGGCCTTCCAAAAAAGAAAAGTCCTGGACCTGATGGATTCACGGCAGAATTCTACCAAATGTTTTCAGAAGAATTAACACTGATCCTCTATAAGCTTTTTGATGAAATTGAAAGAGTCGGAGCACTACCAAACACTTTTTATGAAGCAAATATAACTCTCATACCAAAATCTAACAAAGACTCATCAAGAAAATAAAATTATAGATCAATTTCCCTGATGAACACAGATGCAAACATCCTTAATAAAATTCTAGCTAATCGGATCCAAAAGTGTATTAAAAAGATAATACATCATGATCAAGGTGGAAAACAGGGCTGGTTCAACTTTCGCAAATCAATAAATATAATTCACCACTTAAATAGAATTAAAAATAAAAATCATAATCATCTCAAGGGATGCAGAAAAGGCGTTTGATAAAATTCAGCATCCTTTTATGCTCAAAACCCTGGAGAGGATAGGGATCAAGGGAAGATATTTTAACTATGTAAGATCCATTTATGACAGACCCATAGCAAACACTATGCTCAATGGTGAAAGAATGAAATCATTTTCTCTTAATTCAGGAACAAGGCAAGGCTGTTCACTTTCACCACTCTTATTCAATATAGTCCTTGAAACTCCTGCCAGAGCCATCAGACAAGAAAAGGAAATCAAAGGAATTCGAATAGGAAAAGAAGTCAAGTTGTCTCTATTTGCAGATGACATAATCCTCTACCTAGAAGACTGTATAAGCTCAACCAGGAGACTTCTGTAGCTTATAAACGACTTCAGCAAAGTGGTTGGTTATAAGATTAACACCAATAAATCATTAGCTTTCCTATACTCCAGCAACAAGGACACTGAAGAAGAAATTAGAAATTCTGTCCCTTTCAACATCTCCTCCGAAAACATGAAATATTTGGGCATAAATCTCACAAAGGATGTCAAGGACCTATACAATGAAAATTATCGAACTTAAAAAAAAGAAATTATAGAAGATCTGAGTAGATGGAAAAACATTTCATGTTCATAGTTAGGTAGAGTCAATATCATCAAAATGGCCATTTTACCCAAAGCCCTATACAGATTTAAAGCAATCCCTATCAAGATACCAATGTCATTCTTCAGATATAGAAAAAGCAATACTCAAATTTGTATGGAATAACAGAAGACCCAGAATAGCCAAAACATTACTCAGCAAGAAGGAGGAGGCAGGAGGCATCTCAATTCCTGACCTGAAATTTTACATTACAAGGATATAGTGACAAAAACAACATGGTATTGGTACCAAAACAGAATGGAAGACCAATGGAATACCAATGGACTCTGAGACAAACCCTCATACCTTTAACTATCTGATATTTGATAAAGGGGACAAAAGCATAGTGTGGAAGAATGATAGCCTGTTCAACAAAAGTGTTGGACAAATTGGAAAGCCATATGTAGACAACTGAAATTGGATTCTTACCTTTCACCCTGCACAAAAGTTAAATCAAAATGGCTCAAGGATCTTGATATTAAACCAGCAACTCTAGAACTGCTTGAAAAAGGAGTAGGATCAACATTATATGACATACGGATCAGCACAACAGGACTCCCATGGCGCAAGCGGTAAATGCATGGGATCCAATTAAACTAAAAAGCTTTTGCACAGCTAAGGACTTAGACAAAAATCTCAAGAGAGAACCTACAAAATGAGAGAAAATTTTTGCCTGCTACACCTCGGACAGAGGGCTAATATCCATAATATACAAAGAACTCAAAAAAATTAAAATACCAAAACCACTAAGAACCCAATTAATAAATGGGCTATGGAAATAAAAAGAAGCTTCTCAATAGAGGAAGTCCAAAAAGCCCATAATCATATGAGAAAATGCTCTATCACTAGCAATAAGAGAAATGCAAATCAAAACTTCACTGAGATTTCACTTCACTCCTGTTAGAGTGGCAAAAATGAAGAATACAAACAATGACAGATGCTGGAGGGGCTGTGGGAAAAGCGAAACACTGTTACATTGCTGGTGGGACTGCAAACTGTTACAGCCACTCTGGAAAGAAGTGTGGAGACTCCTCAAAAAATTAGGGCTGGAACCGCCTTTTGACCCAG
>PVKS010006890.1:0-75916 GCA_004027875.1 Aplodontia rufa | reverse complement strand
ATTAACTCAGAGGGAAACATCTGACTTCCATGAGAAGTCCATTTATTAGGGGGGATTAAAAGGGGGAAACATGGAACCATGGGGAACCCAAGTGGGGAAAACCATGGAATGGCATCAGCCCTGGCTTGCTCTGTGAATATACATTTGTTTTTTGATTATTTGACAATGATTCCCTTCTAATTGTAACTCAATATTTAACAGATAAAAAATAAAAAATCAAACAAGAACAACAAAAAAAGATATCTGTATTCCCATATTTATTGCTGTACTACTCATAATAGCAAGAAATGGAAACAACTTGAGAAGCAGCTAATAAACAAATGGATAAAGTAAATGTAGTATATATATACACACATACACACATATAATGAAGTCTGATTTTCTTTTTCAATGTAGTGTGTGATAGTTTATTTTACAAAAGTCCTATTGTTGACTATTTATGCTGTTTATTGGACAGTATTCCACTTGCTTTATCTTAACATTTGCTCTTGTTATATATAATCTTAAAATGGTTTCATATTTTCCTTTTTAGTTTTGCTATATAAACTATATGTTTTTCCCTTCATTAATTTATATGGTACATACTTTGTTTTCATTCCAGTAATACATATTTTCAGATAAATATATCATCATGCCTATTGTTTTCCTTGAATATTGGTGTCTGTTAACCATTTTTGTGTATTATAATAAATTCAACTTGATCTTTTTTACTTCTATCCCTTCCTTGTTGATTTCGTTTTTGCTGGTGAAATGTGATATTTACATCTATTTCATCATTTCATGTTTTGTCCCATGTTTTCTCTTTTAAGATGTTTATGCTATGGTAAATTTTGCAATGAATTAGTACTTGTTAAGACAACTTATTATTTCAACAATTTTATTTCTTAGAGAAAAGTGCCAATGAGGTTTATACATCTTTTATCTCAACGATTTATCTCAAAAGGCAAAAATGCCTTGGATTTTGTTTGTTTGCTTATTTTTCATTCTTAGTATGTGAGGTATGTTCCATTGAAAAAACAAAAGTTTATAAAATGTGCATATAGTTTAAGGGTCAAAGACATATTTGAGACCAAGCCCTACTGTCTACTATATGGTCCTGGGTTTTCATTTAACCTCTCCTCACCAAAATTAGTATCCTTAATAAGGATGAAAAAAGCATATTTGGAAATGTTTTAAATTGTATAAATATTGGTTTTTAGAGTTCATGCCTTGTAGAGAATAAAATATCAAGACCGAATAAAGTCTGTGTGCAAAGTTACACTCTGTCGTTAACTCCCTGTGTATTCACTTAATTGATTTGAGCCTTAATTTTTCTCCATCTTTAAAATGGTCATAATAAGACAGGTGCAGTGGCACATGCCTGTAATTCCAGCAGTTGAGGAGCCTGAGGAAGGAGGACCACAAGTTCAAGGCCAGCCTACTCAACTTAGTAAGAACCTATCTCAAAAAAATAAAGGGCTGGGGATGTAGTTCAGGGGTGTAGTGCCCCTGGGTTTAATCCTCAGTACTACAGAAAACAAACAAACAAACAAAAATAAGTCATAACATATTGAGAGATTTTAACAGATTAGGGATAAGGATGTAATGAGCATTGTAATTTGTGCTTAGCAAAAGTTCTATATGTTTCAGGCTGTATGACCAATTTAAAAAAAATCTGCCTTCAATTCTTTTCTCTATGCTTTATAGGTTCTGGTTAACTCTGGTTAACTCTGGATCTTTCATTTCTGTTTATGTCCTGGTATTTACTAATATGAACTAGGTATTCCTGGAAGCACCGTTTACATAGACTGTGGTACACTGTGTGGAGTTGTATGGTTTGGTGGCCTGTTTATTTCTCATGTTCTCAATAAGAGTCTTATCTTTTAACTCTTTCACTTTCTGGTCTGAGTTCCTGACACTGACTGAGGTCTAGCTTCCCATTTAAGGCAAAATTGTTAGTTATGTGTATTATGAAATTTATATATATTTAAATAATATATAATTTATCTATAGATCTATTTATAATATATATTAATTTATATATAAATCTCATTTATATATCCATGAAACTTGCTTATGAAAATACAATCTACTCAGACCCACTAATGCATTCACGATGAAAATTGATTTCTGTTCACATAATTTACATTCATATTGGTAAGAGTAGTTTTTTTTTAAAATATAATTGCAGCATGAAAATGGCAGCTGTTAAAAGTCTTACTTGTGGTTTCTGTTCAGTTTTGGTTTTTATTTCTGTGGGCATTAATGGATTTAGGTAACCTTTGTTCTGTGCTATTTTATGAGTGGAGAGAATCAAAATTGTTCAAATGTAGCACAAAAATGGATATTAAATAATAGCATAAATAATAGATTATCCATGAGGATTATTTCCAATTTTTTCAGATATTCAGTATTTGGATCCTAAAATCACTTGGAAATTGTGAAGATAATAACTCATGCTTTACAAGAGATGAAAACTTGTTTGTAGTTTGCTTTACATTTTTTCACATATATTTTTCAACATATAATCTTCATTCATGTATATTGCATAAATTGCCTTAATGAATTACCTAATGTTATGCCTTCTGCTTTGCAGAATGGAGATAAGTTTGAGAAATGGTCATGTGAAGAATTTATATACATTTTTTAAAAACTGGAACAAAAACCTCTAAATCTCATTAAGGAAGAAAACCCCAACAAACTCAATGGGAAAAGACTTGAACAGTGAAATCCAAATTGTCAATCCATTTATAAAAATAATCAGCCAGACAAAATAGAAGAAATAGTATTTGGAAATTGTCATATATTGTTAACAGGGATATAAATATTAACCCAGTGAGGATATAAACATAAACCCTTTCTGAGAAATGTGGAAAGCAAGAAAATATTAAGTGTCAGTTGGACTTCTTTTTATAAAGCAATTTAGATTTTATTCAGGTGGCTCTCAGTTTTGGCTCCTTATTCTGCATTCTAGGCAGAAGAATAGATTTATATACTTGCTGCTTCTTATTAGCTGCATTTTTTCATGTGTAACAGTGACTGTGGCTGTAGAGCCACCTGGTGTGTTAATAAGTACGATATTCTTTGAGTCGGTACTCTGCTGACTGCCTAAAACTAGTTGCTATACCTGTACTCCTTATGAAAATATGTTTGAAATTCTGAAGCAAATCACAAACAACATCAAGGGAAAATAACAAGCAAAATAACAGATATACTCAAACTACTGGATCACCTGCTAAGTTATTTCTAGGCGCTTGGAACTTTTTCACAGGTAAAACAAATTAAGATAATGTATATAAATAATATTTACCTCTTTTGATATTTGACTCATTATTTCTTAATGGAAATGATCAAAGGAACTTAAATTTATAATTTTGTCACAAAGTGGTTTTGAGGGTTAGAAAATGATACACCAAAGTTTGGCACTTTGGCATGCGGAGTACTTATTTTTCTTTTTTTTTAAAGAGAGAGGGACAGTAAGAGAGAGAGAGAGAGAATCAATTTTATTTAGTTTTTTTTCGTGGACTTTCATTGCTCAGACACTTCATTGTGTACACATGCGGAGTACTTTGAAGGACATTGGAAGGGCCCCAGAGCAGAATCTCTTCCTGCCCTTCTTTCTCCTGCACCCCTTTCTCTAGGGCAGTCCATATACACTGGTGCTTCTTTCCTGTAGTAGCCATAGAACCAAAGATATCACTCTTGTCTTCCCCAGGCTTTCTTTGTTAGAGTTGGCCATACAGAAATTCTCTGACCTACCTTGTCTCACAGAGGATCATAAAATCCTTGTTCCGGAAGGGGTCCTACTCTATACCTAGAAGGAAGAAATGCCACACAGAATCTGAACAAATGTGCCTTACAAGGTTACTCCTCTCAGCCAGTTACCAATGCCCTTCACATTTCTACACAGCTGTCCATTCTTCATTGAATGAAAGCACAAAAATAGACTATTTTCCTAGGTATTTGGGCTTTCATATCTAAAGGCTCTCATCATGTGAAACTTTATTTTTGTGATGCTTGTGATCCAACCCAGGGCCCCCATGTGGCCAGGCAAGCGCTGTAACACTGAACTATACCTCAACCCTGCAAAACTTTGATTAAATAAGTTTGCTATGTTTTTCTCTTCTTCACCTTCCATTTGTTATAGGAGCATCAGCCATGACTCTTATGGTGTGTACTCCTTTCTGCCCCTGAATGGTGTGTATTATAGCAGTGCTGGAAATTATACTCACTTGCGTTATTGAATGATTGAAAAATGAATGACCAAACTCGTGCCGTGTACCAAAAATAATATAAAGGAAAACAGAGGTCTCAAAATTAAATCTAGAAAAGTTATTTTCTTCAAAGACAGACAAGAGTAATTGATAATCACTTTATTTCTTTTTCAAAATACATATGAAACAGTAGAATTATATTTCAAGTGCTTTTCCATTTTCTTTTACAAAAAATCATAGACTATACCTCATAACAGCTTTGAGGTTTCATTGTTACGTAATTCATCTGAACCTGACAAATATGTTCACACATTCTAAAGACATTGTAAAAATACTGCAGTGTATAACATCTTTTAAAGATGGTTGCAAAAACATTTGTTCTAAGTAATACAATTATATGCTGTCAAGTTTCACAAATGGCTAGTTATCATGTACAAAAGCTGGAAACATGAATTTCAAAAGATTTTAAAATTTCTGTTCTGTAACACGGAAGTCAAAGATATTGATTTGAACAATGGCTAAGTATTAAATCACAAACTAGTTAAAAAGTCACCTTATGAACAACTACTGAAGGGTATAAAGAAAGAGCAAATATGTTGATCTAAATGATTTGTGTGAAATGAATTCTAGTAGTTCCTGCCAATACTGAATAAATGACAAGTATCCATCTGTGGGGGGTGAGTGGAAACATCACATGTACAACATAAGGCAGTTCTATATTTGACTTCTTTATTCTTCATTCTGAAATGAAGTTTTGTTTAATTGTGTTCTATAATTTCTCTGCATTTGCAGATGAAACCAGCCACTGCTCTCAGTTGGGAGGGGGTCAATAACAAGTTAATGTCAATGATATCAACTTGGGTGTTGGATTTTTGTTTATGAGACAAACTATAAATGCAAATATTTTGTATATTAGAGTTGTCCTACCTGTTTTTTTATTTTTTCAGTAATAGAATTTATGAAGTTCTTAAAGAACCACTGTGGTCTTTAAATGGAAATATTAAAGGATATTTTAAAAGAAAACAATAAAATTATCATGAAATCATGAAATGATCTAAATAGATATAATTAGAATTAACTATACAAATTTAATAGAGAATAATTATTTGGCTACTTTGTACATAATCTTGGAGACTATAGTTATAGTTTGGGGCCCATAATTTTATTCTAAAACAAAATCATGGCCAAGAGTAAAAGTCTCTATAGTGATGTTCAGATGGGGTGAATAAAAAACAATTTAGAAAATGACTAAATTACATACTGCATTAACCTTTCAACCTTGAGGCTTTCTTGACAATTTTGGATTCAAATCTACGATCTGTACTAATATTCGATTTATTGTTTTTGAGGGAACAAAAACACATTAAATTGAGTAACTGAAATTCACCATCTAGTACAATAAATAGGGGGCTCTGTATATAGCAGGTGCAACTTAGCAAAATTTCAGAAAAAATGGCCCAGTTTTATACTCTGGTGATAAGGTCAGGAATATTTTGACTATTTGAGGAGGATTCTTATGGTCCAGATGAGTTTCTAAAAGAAATTATTGTGGGTTTGAGATTGAAATATTTCCATATAAAATGTATCTATAAATAGCAAGTGCTTTCTAGTGTTGGTATAGGTAAAAACAGAATTCATTTAGTCAATTCTTCCTGTCAGGAGTATATTTAAATCATCTCAGGCATGAAGAAGCCTCTTCTTTTTCCTTAAACATCTTCTACTTATATTTTCAATCACTGTTTCTAGTATTCAAAATGTTTGCATTCAATAAATCATTAAGTCTCACCTCAGTCCTTAATTTAGTGCTTTCTTCTCTAAATCTCTATAGCATTATGTTGTCATGCTACCAAATCAAATTTTGTTTTCTTTTTTTCAAAATGAACATGGTAAAAATGAGCATAACATTTTACTTTAAAGAGAACATGCTTGAACCAAGTATTAAATGCCACTGTTCAAATACACATCTTTTTGGTTAAGTGTTAATTGAAGATGACAAGTAATTACCAATACATATAATTACCATTCATTTTAATTAACAGAATATTGAATAAATATAGAAGTTTAATGAGAGAAAATTCTTACCTAGAAGGGTAACACTGAATAACATATTGAAAATAGAATTTTATGTTAGCTGTTTCCCATTAAAAAAATAAAAACCCATTATTTCTTGTACTTAATAGGTCCTTATAGCAGGTTCAGATGAATCATATCCTGAGCCATGTCACTGAGTAGTTAATAAATGCTGTGTCATGGAACTTTTTTTGGGAAAATGTTAAAGTTTACTCTCTACTAATGTTAAAATACAAAGGGTTTTCTTAAAATTTTGTATCTTGATGTCTTTATTTCCATAGGCTTTAAGATCATTGCTTACCTGTAATTTAAGTATGTGGATTCCTACTTAATATATTTTCAGTTCTTTTAATTTATTTTTCCTTGACAGCGATACAGTTTGCCTACAGATTATAAAATTTAAGTTTGGTTAGAGTACCACAGAGCAAAGGTAGCTGCTACAAGTACAAGATGAATAATAAACATATTTTCACGTTTTTTTAAATTTAGTCTAAGAGGTTGAACGACTTTCTGAAATTCTCATCAACCCCAGTTGTCTTTTAATATTACCAGAAAATTAAGTTGCCTGGTTATAATCACAACTTATATAGAAAAAAATCAGAATTGCCTTCCTTGAAAATGTACATTCTTAAATAACATCAAGCTGTATTTTTGAAGAGGTCAAGAAATTACCATGTGTTCAGTGTTAAGATTTTGAGTCCCTTCATTTTTGGTTCTTTTGGTCACTCATTCTGAAATGTCATATTTTGTTTTTGGATAGTAAGAGTTTAAACAGCACTGGAAGTTTGACTTTTTCATTTTTTTAAGTAATCACCCAATGAAAATATTAAGAGGTTGGTAACTCTTTACTGAGTGTGCAAAGTGTTAAAATAATAAACATTATAGGAGAATAAACAGCTATAAATGTCAATTAAATATCGTAACCAAATAGGTTCAAATATATTTGCTCTAATATAAAACCTGAGTCAGTATTGATCAGTTGTGATCTCCCTGCAGTAACTCAAATGTGCATACACTCCTCAAAATGGTACAAGAAAATGAGTGCTTGGCTCTGCCTTCCTGTCCCTGTCCCACGCACTAGTCCTCAGATATTTGTTGCTGAACTGTGAATTCCTTAATATGGTGTTTTGCACACGTAAAAGAAAATGTAGAAACATGGGCTGGCTGGCCTGGCAAAGAAAATTAAAACTGCCAAGAAAAATACTATTAGGAAATCAGTGAGAAAAAGGAATCCACTGTTTATTTTGTGAAAAGAACATGAACTCTAAAACACTGATGTTCTTTTCCTATTAATTTGGTTCATTCCCTTTATTGGTTTTTGGTGCATCATGGAAAAAACAACCACCACAAAACGCAAATAACTAAAAAGAACTTCAGTGTGTTATGCTCATGAATCAACATTTGGCCTTTTTCATAGACTCCTAGTTTAGTAAGTCCCTGAAGAAGTCCCTGAAATTAGGTAGTCAATATATATATATATCTGAACTACAACTTTATAATGTGTCAATACTGTCACTAAATTTATTCTGCACAAATTAGTGGAGGATATTTCTAACATCCAACTTTATTTCAAATACTGAAACAAAGTATTTCATCTTTAATCACAAGATGAAAGACAATTTATGTGTATATGGATGTGTAGGATAGGGATGTATTGTCCCAAAGGTGGTAGGATTACGTCTTCATAAGATGAACTATCCGTTTCGTCAATCTGAGGGTAAGTTTCCCTCAGGTGTTACATGAAAGCTGAGTGGTGAATTTCTTCCCCTTACCTCTTCCACAGAATTAACAAATACTCTGGCATTACGAGTTTACTGTAATCACTAGGAAAAAAGTTTTTAATTTTTAAAAGAATTACTTTAGAAACTTATTTTTAAGACAAAGGGACAGTGAGAGAGAGTGAATCAGTTTTATTTAGTTTCTCATGTGGCTTTTGTTGCTCTGACACCTCATCGTGTACGTGGTGCTGGGATTTGAACCCACGTCCCTGAGCCTACCAGGCAAGCGCTATAACCGCTCCAGCCCCAGAAACTTATTTTAATCCATAATCCTCATATTAAAGCCTCTTGATTAGCTCATAGTTCACATATTTTTCATCACAAGTGTTGGCTTTTTCTCCTTACGAAACAAAGAACAAAGCTTCCAGGGATTAAGAAGTCCTTAAAATGTTTTGGGGTAAAAATATATATGACACTCACAAAGGAAATATGGCTGATAATTTACTTTAGGCTAGGGCTATATCTACTAATAAAACAGTTGTCTCCAAAATTGTTGGTATATTAAAAGTATAACTTTCGTTTGACAATTTCTATTTCACAGTGAAGCAGAGTTCCAACATATAAGTGGTTCTCTTCAGCCATTCTGCCTATGACAAGTAGTTCTTTTAGGTATAAGGTATCCAAGTATTTCCAAATAGGTTTCTTCTATTTTCTTCAGTAAGGGAAAATGTTATCTAGGAATTATTGGTTTTTTTTTTTAATTTGTTAGTATGTACAGACATTTTTAAAAAAAATTTTGTCAGAACTTTGTTTTCCTTAAAATGTGAAATATATTTACATTTTAACTGACAGTAATTCCAACCTGTGAGAGAAGCCAGTAAATAAAATTTCAAGACTTTAAAAATATTATTTTTTAATATTTAGAATAGAGATTTTATGAAAATAACAATTTAATAATTGGTGATAAAATTTTCTCATTCTGATGAATTTTTTTAAATTACAAGTATAAATATTCTTTCATTTGTTTTTAACCTCTTATTGTGGATAAACTTGAAATGTGCACTATCCATAGTATGCATCTCAAAAGATAAGATAATTCAATACCTTCCAAATAGGGCCTGAAAACGAGGCAGTAAAAAGTCAGTCAACCTGAATGAAAGGAAAGTTCTGTCCTGTAAAAACATTTGCATAGTTTTCCCATCCAGTAACCTTATCCTTGATCCTTATGAAGGTAATTGCCTTTCATGAAAGGACTGGAGGTCTGGACCTTTAGAATCAATTTTCTTATTTTAACTGAATGTTGAAGTTATATTATATGGTATTTTTCTATAGTTTTCTGAAAAATAAGTCATGCTTTAAGAAAATACCCAGTTCCAATAATGAGCTTCTGATTGGGTTAAAGAGTCGCCATTATGGCGCATAATCTACATGACAATGAGCACAGAGTTTTGTAGTAACTTTGGTGTCTGTCAGTGTGATCTATGAGAAATACTGTATCTACATGATAGCTTCATGTCCCATGAAGTACATGTCACAGAACTTGAGAACCTTACAAACACTTAAAAAATGAACTGATTCTATTTGCTTAGGAATACCAATGCTACAGTTGAGATTAAGATTATTAGAATTTTAAAAGTATCAGTTAAACAGTGCAACAGATGTTTGAACTAATGTGATGATAAGACAGTATAAAATAGTAGCCAAAATGGCACAACCTCCATTTTCCAGCTACTAAATATCATTTCTTGGATTCATATTCAAAATGATTCTTTAAATTTACAGCTTTAGTGTGTTTTAAAGAACAAGTTTGAGATACATAGTTTTGAGTTTGGCAGATCCAAATTTCACCAAGTAATTTGCTGATTATGAAGAAAAACTATTATCTGGCAAGTAATATTAATATGGATGTGCAAGGACTTAATTAATGCTGTGCATGTTAAGTTTACAACATCCATTTAAAGGTTATATAGAATCATGTGCACAACTAGAAATGTACGCAGTTATAACAAAATCAAAACGATACCTATGAGACATACTAATTTATACAACAGCAGCATAAACTATATTTAATGTTAGATAAATGTGGATTCATTTTTAAAAACTTATTACAACATATTAAAACACTCTTTGTGGTAATAGGCAAATGACAGGAAGGATAAAATGCCTTATGTAACTAAGGACTATTTGTTTTCAAGTAAAACATTTTAAGATGTTCAAAGTTAAAAAAAAACAGAAAAAAAGTAAATGGAAAAATTGCACATCAAGGTTGTTCATTAACATGGATATAATCCTAAATGAGCAAATCAAACCTTCCACCTTTTTTTCCTGATCCTAAGTCCTTATAACTGTTTTATTTTGGAGGCATTATGGTGTGGAAGGTGGTTTGGGAGAAGAACAGGATCCTTGACTATCAAAACTGGTTGCCCGGCCAGGTAGCTGAAAGACAACAATTTTATAAAATCTAGTGCAGAAAAAGATACAAAGTGCAATTGCTGCTCCCTTTTAATAGGAAATATTCACCCACCATGTGCAAGTCTGTGAGGAGAACATATATGTGATTCCCCTGTCCTTTAGAACTTACCTTTTCAGGTAAAATGAGGGGACACATAGAGATGTACACAGAGCATGCTGCTTGGCACATGAAGCAACACTGTACAGAAACTATTTATGACTGCAGAATAATTTCACATTTTATGACAGGGTTTTAGTTCTTTTTATAAAATAATGTTTTGCTATAGTGATGGCAATTGCTGGGTGAGTGTAGTAACAGGTTCTAGACATAAAAGACTGTGTTCCACTTGCTCTAAGGGGAGGTGATTTTTATGGGGGCAGTCAGTGAGAGGAGGGGAGCTGCACTGAACAGGTAGGAGCACCTGGTGAGGAGGAAGGACTTCTCATGATTTTACATACTTACGTTATTTAAAAAGTTCAGTTACTACAGAATACCTTTTGGTTATCAAGGTAGAAATAATTATGGTTTCTAAATGAAGCTTTAGTCTCTGTTCCACCAACTTACACAGCTCTTGAATAATTATTCCTTTCTCAAATTTATCCATTCTTGAGCAAGAACACATCTACTTATACACCAAAGTTTCCCACAACATTAAATCCAGTCAGTTCTTTATGGTCTCTAGTCCATATATTCTGTTTGACCCATGAGTGTAGGAGCAGGGGTTGGAAAAAATGAGCTATTTGCTGAAGAAAGTATATGTACATAATCTTGTTCTCTGGCTACTCAGTTATCCCAAGTATCTGGACTCTTTTCTGGTGCCTATATTTGGGATTATGCTCCTGAACATACTATTATGACAGAACAGTGTTTATATGTTCTCAGACACAAACATGTACCTATTCTATAGCTCCTGATCATCAGACACACGTGTAGCTACGTACTAAAGCATCATCAAGAGTTAATATGCCTCAGGTTAAACAACACCCTCCCTCATATTAGTCAAAATTCTTAAACACATCCTCTCATTTCTCCCTGCTTTATCCATATAGAGCCTGGAGGGGCACATGGCTCAGGATTAGACAGTTGGAGAAACAAAGACCACATCTCTGCTCCGTGTGGGTCCCTGCCTTAAAGAGACTTCCTCTCCATTCTAGATTCTTAGAATTGATGTTCATTCTTCGAACTTAAAAAACATAGAAATAGAGAATGGAGAGTAATTATACAATAATAAGAATATACTTTAGATAGTACCTACCGTTGAAATGAAATGTAACCTAAGACTTGATCTATTCAGAAAGCACATCTGCCTGTACTCCTGAAACCTGTGGGAAAACTACTTGTAACTGGGTCTCTCTGCACTGCACTCCTCCCCCTCCCACCCCCGCTTCTGTATTTGATCCAGTACAGAAAAAAATACAATGTGTAATTTAATTTTAATTAGAAATATTCACCCACAGTTTGCCAAGTCTTTGAAGATAAGACATATGTAACTCTTAGGATTTATATTAAATTATGAAGTCAGATAAAGACTTGATACATTCATATATGGACATGTCTGTGATGAGAGTTAATCTCCATTGTCTGAGCCTGCAGTATTCTCCAATTTCCCCTACACTGTTTTGAGTAATACAGCCAAGGTCACATTTTTGAGACTAAGCTGAGAACAGACCCTGGTTCCCATTGATATATTTAATCAATAACCATGTAGCTTCCCCCGTTCTTTAACACTGTGCCTCGTGTGAAAAGAAGAAGCAGAACCTTATCCATGAGGAGATGGCAGATTTATCATTTATTTACCATGTGGCTATTATAACTTTTTTTAATTGAAATAAAAAAAAAATCCTTCCTGTACTGCATGTCCTTTCGTGAACTTGCATTACCTCTCCAGCAGGTCCTGTAAATTATTTACTTTGTGATTCTTCAGGAGGCTCAATAGTTGTCTTTGGGCAAGAAAGAAATCCAGTCCACCTAGCCAGAGTCGTTGGCTCAAGTGAACTGACACCTTAACTTCTTTTTTTTTTTTTTTTTCTTAAGAGAGAGGGACAGTGAGAGAGACAGAGAAAGAGAGAAACAACTTTATTTAGTTTTTCACATGGCCTTAGTTGCTCCAATACTTAGTTGTGTACGTGGTGCTGGGGTTTGAACCTGGGTCCTCGTGCTTGCCAGGCAAGCGTCGAAACCACTGAGCCACCGCTCCAGCCCCTTACACCTTAACTTCTTGACTAGAAGCCTGGATGGAACAGTGGTGTTGCTACTTCCTCTGGTTAATATAGCTATTAGTAATAGTTCTAATAATAGCTAACACTGGCCATGTTCTGTGCTAAGCAGTTCATATTCAGTCTTGATTTGGTTTCGCTGAGTTTACTTCCATTATAGAGTCGTAGCAGAAACTCAGAGGTTTAAGTCACTTTTCCAAGGTTCCACAGGCTCATGCCTCAATATTTTAAAATTCTGTGAGCTACCTCTCCCTGACTAGAGCTGGAGGAGATAACCCTGACCTTTGCACATAGGAGTTATATTAGATGACAGTACCTCTGTTTAAGGATTCTTAAATGGAAGGGGATGTTGTATTTCATCAAAATAGTTTCCACTTAGTAATAAATGTACTAGATCACTCTGCTGCTTGCTGATGTGAGGTTTTAGCTATAAGAAAATGCAGATTTGCAGAGCTATGGCCTTATTGACTCGGGAGCCCAGAGGTCTAGTGGTTTATAAAATCCCACAAGGCACACAAAATTTTGAATACTAAATGTTAGAGATGGTGGGGAAAAAACCAAGAGAAATCTTTTTTTAAAAGGTGAACACATTAAAATGTCAGATAAAGGTTAGCAGATAAATAATATTTAAGTTGAAGAGATAACAAGGAGAGTTGAGGTTAGACGGTTGTGAGCTTACCTCCAGCAAAGGATGCCAGTGTGTTATTGGTTTTCGGTGATAGGCCAGCATTTCATTCCAGTGGTCTCGCCCAAGACCCTCAGCATCCAGCCCTGTTCTACACACTCCTATGACCTCGTTGTGTCCCACCCTATGAGTCATAGAATAGTATGCTTTCATTTCCAGCTCTCAAAGATAAGTGGAATTTCATACATCCTAGATGAATTTTAAACATAGCAATAACTAGATTCTGTCATTTTCCAGATTACAGTAGTCCCCTTGTCTGGTTTCCCTTTCTGTGGTTTTAGTTATCCATGGTCTGAAAATGCTAGATGGGAAATTTCAAAAATAATTAATAAGTTTAAAATAACTTAATATAGTGCACTGTTATAATTGCTCTATTTTTTGTTGCTATTAATCTCTTATTTATGCCTAATTTATAAATTAAACTTTACCATAGGTGTGTATGTATAGGAAAAATCATAGTATAGTATGTATATGGTTCAGTATGACCCTTGGTTTCAGCAATCCATGGAACATACTGGAAAATATTCCTCACAGATAAGGGGGTGGGGAACTACTGTATACCATTTTTAATCAAATGAAAAAAATAAACAAAAATGAACTAAACAAATTACCAAAGCCATCAGCATTAAGAATTGAATTGAGTTTGGATGAGAAGCATGCACAAATCATTTTAGAATTCTGCAATCTGAGCACATTTCACAATAATAGTGTGAATGGAAATGTCACTAGGTCCTTACCTATGGGAAGCACTGCTTTTTTTTTTTTTTTTGGAAGTAGTCCTTTTAAATTTAAGTAATGTAAATCAAACCCTGTGCTTTCCACAAGGCTAAATGTCTTATAATGATGTTCAAATTTTACAACTTTCTTGCATAAAAGACCATATTTAATTGATTGCAAATGATATATCAGTGTACGTTACTGCTTGTACTACAATTAAACAGAACAGGGTTATGTTCAGTTCCATTGCATTTGATTTGTTATTACATAACAGAGAATATACTAGACGATATTCTACTTTTCTATTCATGCCCTGTTTTCACAGGAACAAATAAAAAATATTTAATGTTTTTGATAGCTTCTTAAATACCACAGAGTGTTCTAAATAATTTAAATGTTCTGACTGACTTAATCCCCACCCGTGATAATGAATAACATTATTATTATTATCTAATTTTACAAATAAATAAACTAAGTGCCCAGAAGGTCAGGACCTGATGTGAGCTTACATACTCTATAGGAGTCAGAGGCAGGAGCTGAGTCAGGGCAGGTGACTCAAGAGCATGTGTGGTGAGGGTCTTCTTGAGAACAGAATGTAATTTGAAAGGTGTTTCATAGGGTTGCTTTCACAGACGTCTCTGAAGAGACTTTCGAGATGATTTTAGTCTATTCCATTACTTTCTTCTCATCACTAATGTAGATCTGTATACTTAGTATGATTTCCTTCATGTTGATTTCCCTCAATATGAAGTTGCCCACACAAGCATATTTCAGAAATAATGTTTTGCCGTGCTGCTTATACATTATAAGGATCCTTTCCTTAATGGTGCTTGGATGATAACCGCTCAATTATACCCACCTTGCTGTGAGAATTCAGTGAGGTAACATAAAGCAAAACAGGACTGCTGCTGACAGCATTGCCATTTTAGAATTCGAAATTTGAACTAGTTCTAATTTCTTATCACGGTTCTTTTCCTTTGATATGGATTCAAATGGATGGTACAAATCATACCATTTTTCACCCCCTTTTTTTTGTGGCTCTGAGCCAGAGGATGGCACATTAACTTACCTATTTATATTTAAGGTATTTCTAGAGTCTGTTTTACCACTGTTCTTGTGATGCTATAAAATGCACATTCTTTTTGTGTGTTTGTGTATGCTCTGTATCACCATGTTGTCATCAAAAAAATAAATGTATCAAGGATGATGAATAAAATGTATCTATGTACTGAAAGTTTTGTAGGTTAAACCATACAAGTATCCAAAAAATCTTTTAAAAAGCAGAATAGCTAAAAGATGTGTGTAGTAAGTACCAAATGAGAGAAATGAGCCGTTAGTGGGACAAAAGCGCAGAGGAGGAAGACGTTTATGAGCTGAGAAGGTGCTGACATGAGCTGTGAAGCACAGGTGGAATGAGGGACACAGAAGGGGCTAAAAGGGGGTCCTTTCAGACCAAGGGGAGCCTGGGCGGGCGAAGGCTGGAGCCACAGCAGCAGGAGCCTTCAGAACGGTGCTGATGAAACTACAGTGGACTTTGTGAAAGAAGTGACGCCCATGTGTGAACTAGAAGTCATGTTTTAAGATGGATGTCAATACTGTCGCCCAGGGGCCAGTATTCACCTTCCACTGTTCACAGTTCATGTCATGCTGAAGTCTCACAAAATGGCAAACAGAATCCCACAGGGATGACTTGACCGCCCTTTCACACAGCTGGTTAAGATCCAGCTCTGGTCAGCATCAAGAGACTCACATTCCAGTTATCTTTATGGTTCCTAGAGAAAGACTTCACAGCAGTGCTCTCTATAAAGTATTCCAGGCTACTTCTAGACCCAGTCTCTCTCTAGCCCCAGGTGAACTTTAGTTAAAGATGACTCCTTTAGGGGGAGCACCCCGCAAAACTATAACAGAAAACAAGGAATGTCAAATGAATATTTTTCCCTTCTCCAACTTAAAACTGTTGTATCCGTAAATAACCTGAAAAACTGAATTTGACCAGCAGTGGGCTGTATGTGGCTGCTGTCTATTGAGTAGAGGGTTCACGTACCTATCATAATCCATGACTGCAATGGAGAGGCTGACCTGGTCCACGTTCTCTGGAGGGATGTCAAAAATAATGGCCTCATTGTACACAGGGTTTAGAGTGTTTTTCTTTGTAGTTGTTTTTCTCTTTTTTAGTCTTCGACCCTCACACATCAGCGATACTTTGACATATGGATCTAGGAGTAGGAAGGTAATTTTATTAAAATGAGAGTATTCAAATCAAGCAAAAATAAAACTGTAGGTCCTTTTTACTAAATAAGAAAATGAAATGTCAAGTTTTTTACTCTTCCTATTTCTGAATTCAAATGACTTATTTGGGGGCAACAGATTCTTTAAGATTTCTTACTTTAAAGGTAAGAAATTTATGATAAATAAAGTAAAAATAATTTATTTGACCTTACTGTTTTCTTACATTTTTTTTAAGGGAGAGGGACAGTGAGAGAGAGAGAGAAACAGAGAATCAATTAGTCTTTCATGTGGCCCATGTTGCTCCGAGATTTGGCTGCGTATGTGGTGCTGGGGTTTGAACTCAGGTCCTTGGGCATGTCAGGCAAGCACCATAGCCACTGTTCCAACCAGACCTTACTGTTTTTAATAAAGGATAGAAAACTCGGCAGTTTATCAAGAGCTAATCCAGAACTACAATGTGTCTTTTGACCACAGCTATCTGAGGGCACATATTGTTAGAAGAGATTTATAGGGAACCAAGAAGAATAATGGCATTTAGTTTTCCTTTCCTCAGAATGATTTAGAACCAGAAAACTAAAATCTGTGAAGAATTTAGCAACTTTGTATCTGTACAAGTATACATAATTATAATGAGTAGAAATTAGAAAGGAAAACCATATTATACCTGGAATTTTCCTTAATTGCTAGATTAAGGTACTCAAATGAGAAGGGTCATTTTAGTCATAGTGTTGGTGCTTGATGAGTTTGGGTTGAAGAAATAATCACTAAAAGCAATTTAGTAAATACACCGTGGTTATAATAAAAAGACACTATTTGTACTAAGATGATCACAGGAAGGCTCTGATATGACATTTTCTTTACAGAGCCTATTGGAAAGTGGAAATTTCAGATGACCATATTGTTAAGGGCTGAAGGGATCAAATAATTGTGAATAAATTTTTACCCAGCTAATTTTATCCCTTTTCTCTTACCCTTACCATTATACATAGAAAAACTGTAATATAATTGTAGAAAATTACACATTTCACAGCATATCTAGAACCTTTACGGGTTTGGGAGTGATGCTGGCATTGGGGTGGGTGTGCTGCGCAGGTAAAAGATTACAGCTGCTCTCCCTTCCTTTCTTTCTAGCCATCCTCAAGTGGCAATGCCATCATTTCTCTTTCTCCGTCTCTAGAGTACTACGTTTTATTTATTTAGAACAAGAAAAAAATGATGGCAATATTAATTTACTGAGCAGAATGTGCTTTTCAAACTCTAGAGAAATATATCTGAACATTTCACAAGCACTTCCCTCAAGGAACAAAAGGTTATTTTATTGCTGGCAATAATGTATGTAAAGGACAAGGTAACAGGGCAGAGTTAATGTCTGCTTCCTATGTATTTATTTATTTTAAAGAAAGACAAAGAGAGAACCAGTTTTATTTATTTTTTCATCTGCTTTTTGTTTTTCTGACATTAAGGTGTATATGTAGTGCTGGAGTTTGAACCTGGGTCCTTATGCATGCCAGACAAGTGCTCTCCCACTAAGCTATCTCTCCACCTTCTCCCATTTATTTTTATTTATTTTTTAACAGGAAGTATGTTCCAAGAAAGAAGTCCACTTCTGTGATACAGTCTGTATATGAGCCCTCAGGCCTATTAACAGTGGAAACAAGGCATGGTTTATCCTTTGCTATCCCCACTGTGCCTGACTGCATGCCTCCCCATCTGACAAGGATAATTTACTGGCTCCATACTTGATTCATAGGTCTGTTGTGAGGATTAATGAGTTAGTGCTATCCAAGTACAGGTTCCTCTAATGAAAAGCTTCATATAAATAAAAAGTAATCTTGCACTTAATTACAACTTTAATGCTGTTTGCTTGTCTCAAAATTTGATCTCTTTGGATACATGGTAGAAAGAGTAGAATAAACAGTAATTTGCAGAGTATACTGTTTAAGTTCTTCAGCACTTACTGACCCAAGATTTTCCCCCCAAATAAATGCAGAATCTACTTGCTATTCTACCTTTATCTACATACTATGCTTTGCAAATTAAAAAACAGATAATTGTTACTGTGGCTCTGTAGTATAGTTTTAGATCTGGAATGGCAAAACCGCCTATTTCATCTTTCTTGCTTAGCAGTGCTTTGGCAATTCTTGGTTTCTTGTTGTTCCAAATGAGTTTGAGAATTGCTTTTTCTATGTCTGTAAAGAACGACATAGGTATCTTTATAGGGATAGCATTAAATATATATAAAGCTTTTGGTAGAATGGCCATTTTTATTATATTAATTCTGCCTATCCAAGAGAAGACCAATGGAATAGAATAGAAGACCCCGAAACTAATCCTCAAATCTTTAAACATCTGATTTTTGACAAACGGGGACAAAATATTACATGGAGAAGTGACAGCCTCTTCAACAAGTGGTGCTGGACAAACTGGTCATCCAACTGCAGAAAGTTGAAATTAGACCCATATCTTTCTCCTTGCACAAGAATCAAATCAAAGTGGATCAAGGAGCTTGGTATTAAACCAGCTACGTTGCAACTGATAGAAGATAAAATTGGTCCAACACTTCAACATTTGGGAGTAGGCAAAGACTTTCTCAACAGATCTCCAAAAGTGAAGGAAGTAAAGTAAAAAATCAGTGAATGGGATGCCATAAAGCTAAAAAGCTTTTGTACTGCCAAGGAAACAATCAAGAGTCAAGAGGTTCCCTATGGAAATGGAGACAATCATAGACTATGATTCCTCTGACAAGGGTCTCATATCCAGAATCTACAAAATCCTCAAAAATGTCAACTACAACAACACTAACAGCCCAATTGATAAATGGGCCAAAGAGCCAAATAGAAACATCTCACCAGAGGACATTGATCAAGCCAATGAATACATGAGAAAGTGTTCTAAATCTCTAGTAATCAGAGAAATGCAAATGAAAACCACATTAAGATATCACCTTACACCAGTCAGAATGGCAAAGATGAAGAAAATAAGCAATAATAAATGCTGGAGGGACTGTGGAGAGATAGGCACACTAACACACTGTTGGTGGAGCTGCAGACTGGTACAGCCCCTCTGGACAGCAGTGTGGAGAATCCTCAAAAAACTAGGGATGAGTCCACCATATGACCCTGCTATTCCACTCCTGGGTATCTTTCCAGGGGACTTAGAATCAGCACATTATAGTGACACAGCAATATCTATGTTCATAGCAGCACAATTTACTATTGCTAGACTATGGAAACAACCCAGATGTCCCTCACTGGATGAATGGATCCAAAAACTGTGGTACATATATACCATGGAATATTACACAGCAATTAGAAATAATGATATTGCAGCCTTTGAAGATAAATGGTTGGCTATGGAAGAGATCATGCTGAGTAAAATCAGCTTAACCCAGAGAACTAAGGGTCGATTGTCTCCACTCATTGTGGAGGTTGGGACTAGACCCTGGACAGTGAGAAAGTTGGTCTATTAGCATGTGTTAAATCCAGATAAGATGTAATGTTTTACAACCTAATACTTTTTTTAGAGATATAGTGGGAAGGGGAAGGGTGGGATAAGGGAGGGTAATTGGGGGGGCACTCCTGGGGGTAAATTGCAATATCCAGAATATATACACATTTTATATTATTTTGTTAAAAACTTGTATGGTTGTTCAAAGAAAACCCAGATAATTGATGTTCAAAAATCAAGTTAGTAGAGAGGTGTACAATATCACAATCCCATCTGCCCCATCCTTTTTCACCCATTGTGTACCATTCCACTATTTTTAAGCAAATATCAGCGATATGGATTTATGGTCTAAATTCTCCTTTCTTGCCCAGAAGCAAGCATAATTCCATATTTATTTTTACATCCTGTATAGCCTGGAGTGCTTCCTGCGCCAGAGCTTGGAGTTATGTTACCTTTGTGAAATGTGAATTTAGATTGTTTTTGTTCTGAAGAACCACAAAGTTATAGAACCTCCTCTCCAAAGTCATCCTTTGTTATCTTTCCACTACAATTTTGTATTTCTATTTAATTCATCAAATACTTATTGACATCCCCATTCATCCTTTCTCATTTTTCTTCTACAGAGCTATGCCAACATTCACATATTAAGTTATAAATTATCCCCCAGAACTGCAGTGATTTAGATGAAGGGATAAAAGAGCATTTTGTGGCTTTGCCTCTATATTAAAATAGCACAAGAGAAATTTCTTTCATGAATTTCTTTAAGAACTTCAGGCAGCATCAAATTATTTTGTTTTTTGCAATCCCTACAGATACCCATTTTTTTGGTAGGAAAGGTGGCAAGAATGCAAATGCAAGTGGTGATCCTGGAATATGTGGTTGTTTCTCTGCAGAGCTGGTGAGGGCCATAAGTTCAATCTAAATATGTGTTCATATGGACCTCACTCACTCTGGGAAAATTCTCCCTTATAAACAGTTGACTAGTTGAAACTAGGGGGAGTGCAGTGGAAATCGTGTATATTTGAGATAGGACAAAATCAGTAGACAGAAATGAAAACAGGAGCTCAAGTTCAAAGACAGTCTACTAGAAAATAACTTTTAAAAATTCATAATGATACTGTATATTAAAGAGGTGTTTGAGACTATTTCAGTTTGTAATTTCTTTTTCTACTTTGATTGTTCTCCATAACAGACAATTCAATAATCACATATCAGTTTAGATACATGGCATATTTAATTTGGGAATATTCCCTTGGCCAGGTGGCCAACTGTGTACGTACCCGATGAGCCAGTGATATCCATTGCCTTCAGGTTTCTGCACTTGATGACTGTCAATGTCATACGACCGGCAGTGGGCAAGTAACAAAGGGAAAACATGATTTCACCCAGGTCTATACTTTCCTACAAAGGCAATCAGGGATGTCAGCAACTTCAAACATCAAATAGTGAACACAAAATAAAATGGAAGATAATGAGTGAAAAATTGCTTTAACCCATATACCTAGGGCTATAGCACATAGTGAGTTTGATAGAATATTGAAATGTTGTTTTAAATAGTTTTACTGAAATACAGATTAAACACTGCAAGAAAGGCATATTTTGTTGTCACATGGTCAAATTAGAGGGTATCTCTTTGGATGCACAGTATGATATCAAATTCTACCAAGATACGTGGTGCAGGTGATGATGGAGAAGCCACAAAAAAATAATCAAGTCATTATCTCAGCCATGAAATGCTTCAATCCACCAGGAGATGCACCACATGAAAACGGAGGAAAAAAACGACACAGAAAGTTGTATAAAGGGATTGACAGATAAAACATTCACATGTGTGATTGATATGGTTTTACTTCTGTACATTAAAAAATCTGTGAAAGTAATTTTTTTTATATTTCTCCATATATTTTACATGCTTACTGGCTGGAACAATGAAATTTTACCATGTTTGGTTCCAATTCTCAAAGATGCTTTCTATGGATTCAAGTGCAACACAATGTTCACCATCTGTTATTAACAGATACTGATAGAGAAGTTAACCTGAGGAGTTGACTGAGCACTAACACACACACACACACACACACACACGCACGCACACACGCAAAAGGAAAGCAGAAGGCGTAATTAAAGGGCAAATTAAAGGGCTCTGTATTGGCCTTATGTCTTATGCAACAGTATGAATTCACTTAAACATGATTTGGATGGCAAACAATGATATATGGTATGCATGCATAGTAACTGCACAAAAATTTAATTCTTCTTTAGAGTAGATTTTTCTTTCAGGAAGCATGAATGTGAACAAATGACAGCCTATGTACTGAAAGAGCAAAATACACTCTAAAGTAAATACCAATATTCTTAAACTTTAAAAAAATGGAATTGATCTAAGAGATAATTATGAGAACGAACTTAATCAAGTTAAGGGTATATGACCTTAATAAAGATCCTGTAATAAATGTTAAGTCTGAACATGAGATTCTGTGCTCTGAACTGCAGCACACACTAGTTCTTAGGACCTACCATGGAGCTATTCTGGGTTGGCAGTCCAGTCTCAGGGAGCTGTACCTTTATTGGCTGCCTCTTCTCAGTCTTCCCCAAGTACTGTAGTTGATAAGTCTATACTCGGTCCCAATAATCTGTACTCTCTGATGCCCCAAAAAGAACCCAGAAATAGGGCAAAGGTCTTTGAACATATAGCATAAATATTAGAAAATTATACACTAAAGTTTCTTTTATGTAAGGAGATTACATAATTTATTCAACATCCATTTACCCTTATTTTTAGACAAAATTCTAAAAAGAATGTTTTCTTGCTATATTAATCTGTAGTAGGTTAGCATTCACACATGAAATGTAGAGATGAGGCAATTAATAGAAGCAATAAATGATAGTTACAAAAACAAAAAGCAAATATCATAAAATAATAATTATCTAGAATTATTTTGTATTAAGAGGAACTAATCCTAATAAAGCCTTACTAAACTTAAACTCTTAACATCTTATCACAAACTTGAACAGAAATTAATACTAAAACAAAGGCCTGGGGCTGGAGTGGTGGCTCAACGGTTATGGTGCTTTCCTGGCATGCATGAGGACATGGGTTAAACCCAAGCACCACACACACAACGAAATGTCAGAGCAACAAAAGCCACGTGAAAGGCTGAATGAAATTAATTCTCTCTTTCTCTCTCTCTCTCTCTCACTGCCCCTTTCTCAGAAAAAAAAAAAGGCCTTAAGTCATCAAGATAAAACAATATATCCTGTATGCTGAGGTTAAGTAGGTAGAGAAGACCACACTGTTTTCCTGGATTATTTATATATAATTTTTTTTTGCAAAAATGTGGGTTGTGACCATTTAATGAATATTTTTTTATTTATGCTGGATTTCTTTAAAATAATTTATTAAGAAACCATCTTTGGTAAACTATTAGGATGCAGGGAGTGCACATGAATATATGTTAATGTGGCAATGATTATGCAGTGAAATATGGTAATCTTATTTTCTTCAATATTATATGATCATATGTGTCCCAGATTAGCTTGAAAAACGTCTTGCATATTTAGACAAATTGCCATGTAAACCTGCTATAAATTCTGGAACATAGTGTTCTCAAACTTTCTTTCAGGTGAGAAGATCTGTGTACCCATTCTCTTGGGCACTGACTCATTTGGTTGAACATTTAAAATGGAATCTTCTGAATCCATGCTTGGAAAGGGGCTTCGGGAGAAAAGCTAACTTGGGACTGGGCAGGGGCTGATGCTTGGCTATAGCTAACCTCATAGATATAGTTCCAGATATATTTCCCCCATGTACATATTCTCCAAAATGAAACTAATAGTCACTGGAGATGTAAATTGATATCTTTGCATTGTCCACCCTATTTTGGGACTAATGGAATTGATAGTAACATCAAGCTATAGTGACAGAAGAGATGGAGAGGAGGCAGATGAAAGTCTTGATAACTAGCAGGCAATAACCAGGGAAAGCTTTCTTGGAGGGAGATGAAATCATAACATTGCAGATTAAAGAATGGAAAAGATGGGGTTTCATAGAGAATAAGGGGAATAATGCTGCATGTGAATACTGTGAAAAAATACTCAGAAATAGGAATGGGTAGTATGTGTTGAAAATTGGTGACATGTGTAGATGGCTTCTGTGGGCAACAAGTGACATGAAAGAGTAGGAAATTGGCAGAGTGGAAAGGGCAGGTTTCTAGGTAAGAAATGATGGAGGTAAAAATCATAAATCTTCTGTGTACTAGTTTCTGACCTTCCTGAACTTGAATTTCATTGCATATAAAATAGAGATAATAACATTTACCTTGAGAGGTCAGTATTAAGCAGGTAAGGAACCTGATATAAATTAACTGAAAAATAATAATGATGGAAATGAAAAAAATATTTGAAAAACATTTATTTATTTTGAGCATATTAGATTAGGATGAGGAAAGAGAGGAGAGAGGCTAATGAAGTGAGAGAGGTGTGGGAGGTGTTGGCTAAGGAAAGGTTCATTTCAGGGATTTATTGGGAAATAAGAATCATGAAGACTTATTGAAAAAAACAACTTTAAACAATTGGTTGCTATGGTGACTGTAGTCATCACATTCACTTAGCACCTTAAGTGCAGCCTGCCTTCCTTGTTTCCTTGAGGGTAAGAAAACATATGTTTTTCTTCACACTGCTAAAAGTAAGATATGTTACTAGGTCAGATGAGCTTCTTCCTCCAGTTACTACTCCTTCATCCACCTGCTCACAAAATGGAGCTTCAGGGCAATGCAGACTCAAAGTGGTTCTACTGGACTCAGACTACTACAAATGTTTTATTCTCCTTTACCCACACATTTCATTCACCTGGAAAAATCACAGAATTTAACCTTGAGCTATCTGCTTAACCTCACTTGAAGCTTGACTTCAGTGTCTTTGGTCTAAGATAAGGGCATTCAACAAGATTTATTTCAATTCTAACTCTAATATTTTGTAACTATGATAAGCGCTGTGAAGACTGAATGCATGCTGTTTGGGCATGTTTAAGATGGTCTGGACAGGCCTTGTCGGGCTTATTTGCTGTAGTGCCGCAGAGACTCATAGAAAACACAACAAAAGATCAGCTGGTGCTAAGAGCTCCATTTCAAGGTGAAGAACAAGTGGTCACAAAAACCCAAAACAAAACAAACAAACAAACAAACAAAACAGCTATCATTCAATACTCAGAAAATGTGCTACATGTGGAAGCATCTAATCCTCAAGGCAGTCAATATCAGGGTTGACCTCGTTGAGGATTCTTGAGCAGAGGCCACAAGGTTAATGAATGTGCAGTGTCATTTGTATTGTCCTTGGTGCTGCTAAAAATCTCAGCAGGATTCATTGATTTGTGTTGGATGCACAGGTTGTACAATATTAAGTCCAAGCTCCTCAATAGGACATGTGTTGCCCCTAACAATTTGGTCCTCAATTTTTTAACCTTCATATTATAACTTTCTTATTATACTCTCGCAACCCCCAAAACTGCCATCTAGCTGTTATCAAGTGCCTTTTCAATCTCAAAACATTCTGTCATTAGCAAACTCACACTTAAAGAGCATACAAAATGCCACGCATTCTTCTAGTCATCAGGGGAACACTTATGACTCACACTTTTTCCTCCTCACTTTTTCCTCCTCAAAATCACTTGTGATTTTGAACAAGTTACTTAACCTCTCAGAACATAACATAATTAATTAGGGGACAAGCTGGAACAAAAGCACAGGTCTACATAATTTTAAATTACATCTTTTTGTGTTTGTTTTTTTGATCCAGTGTTAAAAGTGCTTTTTAGAGAAATTCTTGGGTTTAATTACAGGACTAGTGATAAAAGGTACCTGATTTTTCCCATGAGGAGCTAAGTGATGGACAGATAATCTGAAGCTTGAAGAACTAGGAAGGGCAAAGGGAATTAAATGCAGAGAGCAGCAGTATCCAGAGTCTGCAGTGTGAGTCCTGGAGTGTCTTATCTTGACCAGATCAGACAAGAAGCATTAGCTCTGGCAATGCCACAGTGTACTCTGAATACCAACACTGTGTGCTTATTCTAAATGTCCCTTCCTTAGGAGTACTTAACCAGATCACCTCCGATTTTCCCTGCAGTCAGGATGAGTTCCATTTTCACTGGTAATAAAAATTACCTGGAGGGGTCATGGTTAGATTTAAAAAGGATAATATGCAAAGGTAATGTATGCTACAGGCCCATTTTGTATCTTTGCACATAATACATGATAGAACAAAACATCTCTTTTCACTCATAATTTTTCTGGGGTCAATGATTAGCATAAGATTGGTGCTTAATAAAGAGCTTAATGAATGAATAAATGAGTGAATAAATCATACAAGCACCAAGCCAGGTCATGACTGCAGTTGCAGCAGGGTTATCTGTTTGAAGCAGTGAACACAACTCAGTGAGCAAATACACTCCTTAGGGGTGTTGTTGTCTTTGTGAGTGAAACTTCTACAGTTCTTGGGGCCAAACCCACATATACTGGCCTAGAGAATATAATGAACTACTAGTCATAGCAATTTTGAACCATTTAAAGAAACACATATGGTTTTGGGGGATTATAGTTAGAGAATTCTTATCTACTATTTTTATTGATTCTTATTTCTCCATTGATCTATCTGGAGAGCATTGTTTGGGATCATGTTTGCTATAATTGTATAGTGAATTAAAATTTCAGAATTAAACATATCTCTAAGATCTATAAATGGTTTTTTTTTTCTTTGCACATCTGGCCATTCCCCCTTAAATAACCAGCAAAAGTAGCTAATGACACTAGATGGCAAATGAGGAGGAAGACGAAGTTGTTAGATGGAAGTGTAATTAACATCATCACCCTTCTCCAGTCTCTAGCCCACTTCCCTCCTTTTCTTTCAAACAACCACAATTTTCAAATAGCACTTCCTCCCAGCCTTTCCTCCTTCTCCAAGTGATTCTAATTAAACTAGACTGCATTACATTCATTTGGGGTTGGGGGGAAGTTGGAAAAGAGGCCTCTTCCACAAAACCTAGTTAGATTTTTGGCTTTTTATGTATTTCCATTATTGAGTCGTTCCTTCTATCTCTATTTAAAGACACAAAAAAAGCTTACCAGATGTCCCTTAGCAGGACCTCTTGTACTTCTGCATGAAGGAAGGAATGCAACTTGGATTAAGCACATAATCTTTATTTTTTTTCCTTTTATAACTTCAAACATTTTTAAATAAATATAAATATTGTGCATATTTACAGTTGACAGTCTGATGTTATGGGAAGCAGTAAAATGGCTACTATGGGGAAATAAATACATCATCTTAAGCATTTTGCTTGGCTGTGGCACAAATCCAGATGAAGTCCTTGGCCTAAGTCAGGATAAAACAAGGTAGAGAACATGGCAGTGTTGAAGGCGAGGTACTCACAAGGCCTGCTGGGTAGTGCATGATTAATGGTGATGACTCAGAGATGCTATTGCCAGGGATGCTAGGTAGGCATGCCCGTGTTCCTGCTCAATGGGAGACTCATTTTCAGTTTCCAATCCAAGTGGGAAATAACTGCCAAGGTTATTTAGCTCTCATCCAGCACAATGTTAGCTACCACTAGCCATGAGTGCTCAGGTTAGAGAGGCACAACTGAGGCCTTAAAACAACCTTTGCTTGATTTAACCAGCAAGTCTCTTACCTGTGTTACTCTCCAAGTGTCTTTGTAAAATTATTTAAATAATTTACAAAATACTTTACAAATACTTTCAAATACCATTACAAAATTCCTAACTAAAGGGATTCTTCTAAGTATTTCTATATCTAGACACCTTGTCTGAATAAATTTAGCTTCACTATTTTAGTGTCTATGATTTACATGGTTCCATGTCTGCCTCTCAAAAGTTTATTCCCCACATAGTAATCAGAGGTATTATTGATTCTAAGTGAGACTATGGCTCCCTTCCGAACAAAACCCAACAATGGCCTTACATATCACTTAGTAAATCCTAAAGCTCCTATAGGCTCTAAATAATCTTACCTGGAACTCACTCTCTGACTCCTTGAGAAAGTGTTGTCATTCAGAACTAGGTAGCCAATATAGCTGCTAAGGAATGGCTACCAATGTATTTTGGTGATAATGTTTGAGATTGTTTAAAAAGCAAGATGAATTTTCCCCTAAATTCATTATACTTACATACTTTCCAAATTCAATTCATATGTTGTTTTTGTTGTGAAGATTATAATTGCCATGTAGCTTCCCCATTATCCCCAGGACTACCTTCCTATAGCTATATGTAGGGGCAGTGTAGCTTATGCAACAATTCTGTTCACCTAAGAAGTGTGGCACTGATGTCAAATTGAGTGTAACACTGGTGTCACAAGTTTAAATTTCAGATTTGCATTAACTTTGCTTATTTATTTTGTGAAACAGAATGATGTAATCAGTATTACAGAAAACCTCTGTTTAAACAGTTAATCAAAAACTAATATAATCCCAGGATCTTGGGAGGCTGAATCAGGAGGATCATAAGTTCAAAGCCAGCCTCAGCAACTTAGCATGGCCCTAAGCAACTTAGTGAGACCCTGTCTCAAAATAAAAAAAAATAATTAAAAGGGCTGGGGATGTGGCTCAGTGTTTGAGCACCTCTGGGTTCTCCTCCAGAGTAACAGGGTTATTCCCCCCGAAAAAGATAAACAACCATAACATCATAACAAAAAACTAATATAAGCATTATGGGCTGTTTTATAGCCAATTTACCTGCAACCTTTCCCATGAAATTCATGGACGGTCAGAATAAACTTGTCAAACAATGAAACCTTGTTCTCTAAATTGCTTGTCAATTCTTACAATATGACTAAATGACCTTTAAGATAGATTTATGAAACTTGTGTCATTTGACTTTATCAATAATCCATTGTTATTCCACGAACATATTTGTAATCTGTGACACTCCATGGCTAGGTTTACTGCAGAGATGACACAAAAAGACTGGGACTGCTCAGAAAGGAGCAGATGTGTGTTCACTGTCCCAATCTGCAGGCCTGTGGCTACAGTACTGTCGCCTCTCCTCAGGAGAGGCAGTGAGACAGCCCCTGACCAAAAGGGTGCATTCCTCACTACCCAGCATTCTACAACACCTTTTCCTTATAATGGGATTGGAATTTTGCCACACTTTAAGATGTTGTTAGCTAACATATATTCTATGGTTAAGTTTTTAAATTGATTATGAAATGCAGAAAGCCCCATATATATGCAAATATGATATATGTATTTGCATGTTTATGTATTTGTGTGTGTGTGTGTGTGTGTGTGTGTGTGTGTATACACACAGAGAGAGAGAGAGAGAGAAAGGGAATATTCTGATCCTATGATAGATCCAGTATAATTGTATAATTGTGAGTAGAATGAAAAATATACCACCACTAGACATGAGTAAAAGATGTAAAAAAATTTTACAACTCTAACTTTAGTAATGTGTAATGGAATATATTGCTTCAAAGTTCAGCAGAACATTTAGTACTCTGGTTGGTGCAATGGACACAACAGTTCTTTTATATTTGTCATGTCAAGGCCTGCTTTTTCAAATAATATTTGACAGATAATAAGAAAATAATAGATTCAAACATTTTATACTTGTAAACTAGGTCAATGTGGTGTGCACATAAATATTGCTTTCTTGTGATAATTTTTAAGTGTCTAGAACACAGATGGTGTGAAAAAAAGGCTTATTGAATAGATAAGTAAGCAAATAGGCAAAATGAGGTTGATTCTAATCAATTGGGAAAACTTCCTCATCTACTTATACTTTCAATGATTGGTTGAATATGGATGTAAAAGCTACATTTACATATACAGAATATATTAATCTTAACAGTGGTTGACATTTTCAAGATCCAATTAAATATTTGAACAACTTGGTTTAAAAATAAAAAAGTCATAAAGCAATAAGTTGCAAGTCATTCCTTTTATAAATTCCTTTAACCAATTTCTACCACTTTTGCCAGTAGCTACTATTATTAAATTCTCATGTGTCTTTACATAGACATGGTTTTGTACATATAACTGAATATGTAATTTTCTTTCCTGTCACAAATAGTAGCATGGGGCACACAATTCTCTTCAATGTGATTTTTTTTCTTATGTTGGGGATAGTTCCACTTTAATATAGAGGAGATTAGCTCACTATATTTGTGATATACAGTAGGATGATCCCTAGCATGAAAATTAATATCTTACACAGAAGATAAATCTCTGTTTTCTTAAGACCCATTTGGGATACAGAAGCTGATAATTTTTAAACTTTTAAAAATGTGCTACTAATTTCCTAATATTACACTAATTTTTAGACTTCATTTGCATTTATCTATCTCTGATTGTATGAAAAGAACATGTCTCAAAACAATTTTTTACAGAAATGTGTTGTTGCATATCTAATACTTAGGGCATGCCAAACACAGAGTAGGCATTCAGTGAATATTTGTTCAACGAATCAAAGAGGCAGTCAGACTGAAGAGTCAAAGAAATAACCTAAAACTAATTACAATCTGCATTTGTAGAATTCTAGAAGCTGTCATATTTTAAAAGCTGTAGAAAGCACTGCTCACTGTATTTTCCCTGTAGGAATACAAACAATAAACTCAAAAATTAATGTGAAATCAAAAGAACTCCAAAGTGCCTTTGAAACATGATCCAGTTTCAAAATTCCTTCTTTGTTTCCTAATCCATATTACAATGGAAACCATGAAATAAAAACCATCAACTGAAAATTTGATGATGTAACACAGCAAACTGACAGAATAAACTTTTAAATTACTTTACCTACTTAGCTCAAAATAGCACAACCATCCCAAATACTGACTTCACTTCGCAAAACGTTGATTAGGGGGAAAATGCAAAAGAAACAGTTTTTAATTTGAAAAATTATTCTTTTTTTCTAAGTAATTCCTGTCTCTATTCAAAACTTAAGATTATAAATTTTGGTAATGCTTAAAACAAGATGGTAAATATATAAACTACTTGGGGAAAAGTTAAATGATCTCACTTTAAAACTAATAAAACAAAACTGTTTAGCAATCTAACCTAAGAAACCAGTTCTCTAATTCCACTTCTATAATTCTATTATAGTCATAAATAAAAATCAGAAACGAACCACAATTTTTAATATAGCAAAATTTTTGCTTAAGTATCTAACAGTAAGAAAATGGATCATGTATATAATCATCATTCACTAAAACAAATATGGCAAGAAAGAAAATCAGCATGAAAAACTTAAAACAGTATGATTTAATTGTGCTAATGTATACATAGCAAAAATTGGAAATACTCCACAACATTAATGTAATTGGTAGCATTTTTTTATTGATTATCTTAATTTTATGCTATGTATTTTGTCTGTTTTCCAAATTTCCAATACCATCATAGAAATTACCTCATATTAGAAGAAGCATTTCATAATGAAAAAGAAGAGTTCTAATGTGATCACTTGGGGATCATTCCATGTTTCCCACACTGTAATCATGTATCTCAGAAAGGGTGCAATAAAGGACTGTTTTAGATCAAACTAAGCAGCATTGAAGTACATTTTGATCAGTGGAACAAAAATCATCTTAAATAATAAAAGTCAATATTAACCATGAGGATATTGGGTGCTTGGGATGAGTTACATATAAATATTTCATAACAGAAGTGGCCTGCTAGTTTTGGTAATTTATAAAGAGCTAGTCAGATATTTATGCAATCACCAATTTTGTCTATATTGTTACATACCCAAATTATTACTATTATTTTTAATGTAAACAAATTCTACCTTTGCAGGTCCTCAGGCTCTACATTCTATAATTTTATAGAATTCATTCTACTAATCCAAGTAATAATTCATTTACTATATTACTGTAGGTTAAATAAAAATAATATACTGGTGGAATTATTACTTACTGTGGTAGCACAATGAATATCTTTCCAGACTGTGGCTTCCCTGGAGAGATCAGAGACTTCAAACAAGTTATCAAGAATTACTTCCCCAATCATGTCATGCCTAGAAAATCTGTCAAAATCATATATACTGAAATGGAGTTTTCGGTTGCTTAGTTGATCATATGCTACTGGAAACTGAAAAGTTTCATCAAACAGAGGATTTAAAGTTTTTCTGTGCACTCGGGTCTGAAATTTCTTTTTCCTATCTGGAAGAAGATACATCTTCACATAAGGGTCAGAAGTTCCTGTGAAGTCTTTAGCAGGGAGATCTAAAGCTTTGATCATTTTAACAACTAGAAGTTCATTTTCATAGTCATACTGGAGGGTAAAGTTAAGTTTCCCACAGGTCTTGACATCTTCTTTTCTGTTGCCCTCAGAGTCAACCGACTTCTGTTTGTAGAGCTCTGGTTTTATCCTCCCAATGCTGGTGGTTGTTTCTCCTCTTTGTAAGACAGGTTCAGTGCCCATGCTATAATCAACACTGGACACCTGCATTTGCCTTGGTAGGTGTCTCCTGAAGGAATTGTGGCTGTGCACACACACAAGAGATTGTTTAGGCAGATCATTTTGAGGACCATATTATAAAGTGGCATATAAACTTTCTCCACCCCCACAGTAAAGAAGATACCTCTAGCAGTACAGACAGATACCCCCACCTGCACACATACACAGACTGCATGCACAGACACTTTTGAAAAGTGATTCATGCATTTTTTCAAAGAAAAAACCTCCTCAAATTCTAGAAACACCTGAAACTCACAGAAACACATTTTATGAGCCTTGGAATTTGGCACTTTCAATAATAAGTACATGAAGACTGTTAGAAAGAAATGTGATTACCAACTAAATTCAATAGTGTGCAAAAGTATGTTGTCAATCATTTAGGTGTATCTAGGTCTAAATTTCATATAGAGAAAATCATTCAGATGACTGATTTTTTTTCCATCTGGATATTTGGGTCTCATGAATTTTGTTTTAGTGACTGTAGTATTAAAATAAAATATAATTATAAATCCACATGCTCTTACATGTTATTTCTAATACTTAATATAAATAATTGGATATTTACTTTTAGAATATAAATTTGTGACAACCAAAATTAGTACATTTTCCTTTTTTCAACATGAAGTGGGCTTCAGAAGCTCTAAGGACAAAATAAAAGTAGAACTTTCTAATTTGAGGCCAAAATAAGAGAATTTTAAAAATTCTAACTGAATTTCCTATAATCAGTGTAACTATCCATCTAGTCAAAATTTCCAGACTATTACGTGTCTTCTAAGTGTGGTTTACATCAAGGCCTGCTTCTCTTTCACTTCTCCATTACTTCTGGAATAAGTGATGCCACTCCGTTTATGTCTTCCAGGCTTAGTCCCCAGTCTTGTTCTTATCTCTCCTCTGTCTATCAGACTAGTGATTGGTTCTTGGATTATATTTATTGTCTTGAATATGATGGTTCCAAAGATATTTCTGCATAAACTTCAAGTCCTAGATCTCTAAGTCTCCAAAGAAGATTTCTAAACTGATGTCCGAATTATATCATAAATTCAAGCAAACTCATCATTTTTCCCCTTTGCTCTGATACCAGTTTTCTCTTTCACAATCACTGATGATAGTGCTAACATTTTTATGACTCATGCAGTTTGCTTTGAATCATCTTCCCTTCATCTAGGAGACTTATTCAGTTTTCTAAATCTGTTGGTGTTCCCTTTGAAACATCTCATATAAGTATCCATTCCATTCCATTTCCATTGCTGCTTAATCCAGACCCCTATCATCATATCCATGCTTTCTCCAGTAGGCTTCTGCACACTGTCAGAGACCTCACTTCAAAATCCTCTACTCACTTCTGTTGTCTATTGCATCAATTCCACACCTTTCATAACACTAAGTGATACTCAGGGCATTGGTTAATTAATATTTGAGTCGTTGATTCATACATGCAGATTGATTTCTTAAAGAGGAATTAAAAATTTAGTGAACATAAAAAAATGAGGATGTTGAACCTAGAAAGAAGACAAAACAGGGGCACAGGGCAAAGATAAAATTAATCCTGGCTGGCTGCTAATACCTGAAGAATATTCATGACAGTAAGAATTTATGGAAGTGATAGATAGGCAGACTTTGGGTTAATAAAGGGAGTACTCATAAAATCTAGAGCTATCCAATATCATGAAGTAATGAACTTCTCCACACTGGAGGAATAAAACAAAGGTCAGATGATGAAGAAAAGGATTTTTGCCTCAAATGAAGTACTTGACTATTAGATGTGCTCTAACCCTAAATTTCTGTGATCCTGTCATTCTGTGGTCCTTTGATAATATTATAGGTCTAAATATCCATGATATTTATATGTATTAATGAAATAGGATTTGTTAAGATCAGAATTATAATCTAAAGTGTTGCCAATTTCATTCTCTTACATTTACTTGACTTATTGTCTGTAACTGGGCTGAAATGTCAGACAATTGTTCAAGCAACCCCATAAAAAAATCCTTAGAGTTGTACTTAAACCAATTCATCCTCTCCCTGTAGTACTTTGTACACAGATAAGGAAGATAAACCAAAATGAGTTGTGTGAGTGTTAGCAACTCTATACCTGTTATCCTGTTAATCACAAATTACTCAAAAAATTAAGAAGAACTACAATTCAGTAATATACTGTAAATTGGGCTAAAGATTAAGAATTGTACAGTGGCAGAACAGGGCTAGAGGCAAACATATGAAAATACACAGTAGCATTTTCAAAAGATCTCTTCTGTTTGGCTTTACCATGGAGTGAGAGACCTAATGTGCTGTCACAATTAGGTGGATAAAAAGACTTACAGAGAAGATGGTATTACATCCAGTATCAGATTAGTGGTAAAGAATCAGGAATTAGAATGAAAGAAAATAATATCCAATGATAATTAAGGATACATAAAAGGAGAATAATAAGAGCCAGGAAAAAATAATAAACAGGCATTATCACATTTTCATAGTAAAATATTGAAATGAGCCCTTGCTCTCTATGTTCTTCTAAATTTTTTCTTCACATTAAGTACTTATGATGTGGCAAGGTATGAATTCTTATAGACTCAGTTGATCCTCCTGTAATCCTGTGAAGTACATAGTATTGTGTTCTCTGATTTACAGGCAAGGACCTCAGGCATAGTGTGGTAACTTGTTCAAAGCAACACAGATGGGCAGATGATCAAATTAAGATTTGACTGTGGGAGCCTGGGTCTAGTGGCCATGCCACGGTCTACTATCGTATTCCTAGTTATCCTGTTAAATTATTTTTTAAAAGTAATCATTCTACTAAGTAATGAGATAATGAAAAATTATTCATATTTGCTTTTACATAACTTTTCTCATTTAAACATTATATATAACATACTTATGTAATCCAGTAAGATACAGTTTACTTGGTTGAAATAGCTGGAGATGTATTTTTAGATATGTTTTTTCACTTCTTTGACTAGTTACCAAGAATTGAAAGGGAACAAGACTGTTTAATTTGTAAGTAAGCTTATATTTAGACATTATGTAAAACATTCTTCTAAAGTTTATTGTTAATAGTGCATTTTAAAAGAAATGACATATTTTTAAATAGTGGCAAAAATGTGTCTACAATTTAGACTATATCATATATTCAAAAGTGATTAAGTTAAAGCTTGACTAAGCTAAAAAAGTATTTCTATTCAGAGAAATACACTAGAACTACTGTATCTTAGGTGAGGGAATTAGCTACTAATTAAAACTATACTGAACTTAAAATCCAATATTTTCATTCCTATGACTGAGTATATGTGTAAATTTTTTTTTACCAATTTGAATCTTGAAGTGATGGTTCCTTAGATCTATCCCATTTTAATTTGTTAGGTATGCCATGAAATGTATTTTGACCTTGAAACTAACCAGATATCTAGAGAATCAGTAGCCTACATTAGATTCAGAAAAATGGTCAAGGAGAATGTATCAAAATAAGAAAAATAACAAAGTACAGGTTGTATGTATTGTTATGAAATATTAAACAACTTTATTATAATCCAGTTTGTGCATTATTCTTAAGATATTTGGGATAAAAAATATAATATTCCTATTAAAATCACATTTACCTATGCAACAAGATTCTGATTTTGTGAGCAAAGTCCCTTAGAATTCCATATTTCTTATAGACTTATTCCCTAATTCATTCTCATGCTCTTTAGTGTAATAAAACTTTACTCTTCTATCCCTCCCTCAAAAATCAGCAATTTCTTCTTTATGTCCCTGAATATAAATTGTTCAGGCTGTAAAACCCCTTCTAAAAGAAATCAAAGCTCTAAAGCCTCTTCTAACAGGAATCAGAAACATAGTAACATTTCTGTTCTTGTAAACCAGTGTCCTAATTATAGGGTAAATAGTGCATATTCAAAGTCACAGTTTAGCTAGTCAGTTAAGAAAAGCCTTAATTATTACAAAGTTAAACTATTGCCATGACAACACAGATCTTCTTTTTTTCTTCTTGCTTTTTTTTTCTTTTGTAGAAGGACAGTGATTAGTGGCTCACACAAATATCCAACCTATCAAAGTGCAAGCCATTTGACTGTTACTAATCCCATCTTTATCCCTCAGACCCAGCAGGGCACCATCGAAACTCTGGGCAAAGTGCTGAACTGAATTCTGATTGCAGCTTGGCTCCAGCTGCCCTGTGTAGGGAGGGTAACTTTGTGCGAGTCTCTCAACTTGTTTGAGCTTCATTTTCTTCATCTATAAAATATTCCTTTCATATCTTTGTGAAAGTAAGATGACATTATATAAAACTTTGAAAATTGTAATCCTTTGTGTGATGCTAATTATTATCATTAAAATTCAGGACACAAGGTGCAAATGCCATAATGAACTCTACTTTTGACAAGCTCAACTCTAGTCTTGCTACTTGGAGATGCAGGGATGGCACATACAAAGTCGTTCTGGTGTGAGCATGCCCTGGACCACCCTCTGAATTGTTTCTTAGGTCCCAGCAGCTCTCTTTTCCTAAAGCGGGAAACTTATATCCTCCTACTCTTATTTTCAGGGCCTTCATCATCTAGTAAGTTAACCTGATATTTCTGAGAAATCAAAGAGTAAAAGTAAAATATTTTAGCAGCATTGTTTAGTTATTGCATATATTTAAAAGGAATTAATGTCTCTGGTTATTGAACTTTAAGCATTAGAGTGATCATAATATGTTTAAAATCATAGCCCAATTTTGTAGGTAAAGAGGCTCAAATAGTAAAACTAAATCAAATTTCTGGTAAACATAATTTTCATTTTTGTTCCTTCCATTTGATCTAAAACAAGGATAAGAGTGATTCATTCAGTACACAAATATCTGAGCTTATACCATGCAAGAAACTGTGTATGTGCAGGCAGACTAAGTTGTATGAAATACCAGTGAATATTTTAAAAATTGGTTGACCTCTATGTTCTTGATCTTTTCTCTGAGTGTTCTTTTCAACTTAGTGCTTGGAAGAAACTTGACTTTTCACCCCTAAAAGAGGCTGTGGTAATGATACTTCCTCTGGAGAACTGCCTTGAGGTGGCAAATGTTTTCTCCACAGTCCTATTCCACTGGACCTGGGGCTGGAGCAGTTAGTTCTCCATTCCTCTTGTCACCCACTATCACTTTCAATCTATTCTCCCTTAAAACATCCTCATCCGCAACTCACTTCCCCTGTATCATCAATTTTTAAAGCCATTTATTAATGCCCAAATTGCTCATTTTAAAGTGACGATTTTAGTTTCTTAGTTCATCAACACTCTTTTCGACAGTGCCTCTGTTCTAACTCCTAGCAATGTATGTTTCTTCTGACTGCTGGGCCTTGTTTCAGTGAATTACCCCACTGATATACTCTTCCTATCTTAGTCACTACCGTGTATATCATCACCCACTTGCTCCCCACAATTCTGGTTTCATGCATAAAAGAATAAAATTCTTTCTCTCTTTGTCACTGTCCCTCTCTCTCTTTAAATAAAAAAAAAGAAAACTATACAATTCCATTTGTTTATTTTTTACATAATTTATTTTCCTTATAACGGGGTATACTGAGTATTCTTTCTGACACTGTGTGATCATTTTAAAGATTGCTTTTCTAATCAACCATAGCTAATTGTAAATGTTGTAAATCTGTCTGAACATGAGTCAGTAATTTTTTCCACGCATATTTTCCTGCTTTTGTTAATGTTCCTTTGGATCTCCTATTACACTTCCTAATTATTTTCAGTAGGTAGTTAGAATCCTCTCTCAACAGTAACAAGCCTTTATAATTTCTCATTCTAAATAATTATTTTTCTACTGACAATTCACTTCATCTTTATACCATTAATGAATGCACAGAAAATTCGGTCTCATACTCATCCCTGTGAGTATACCCTTATTAACCTCCTTCTCACCACAGGATGAAGAGCTAAGGGAAGCAGAGTGATGACTGATCAATCAGAACCATTCACTTGATGCTTATTATGCACCTACACAGTATTGGAATTAGGAGGGCATAAAAGTAGGTTACACATTCTTGTTCTATGAGAATTTAGGATGTAGTTTGTTAAACGGTTGGAGTTCAATAGTAAGACACTAAATAATTACTAGGCTGTAACTGCAGCATTAAATAATAAAGGCTAATAAGCTTATAATTAGGCAGGGAGAGTAGACTCTTGGGTATATTTTTTGTGAAGATCTTATAGTAGATAAAGAAAGAGGTCATTGTTTACACATGAAAAACAGCATGAACAAAAGCAGAAGCAAAGAGACTTAGGGTCTTCAGGAGTCTGATAAAAAGGCCAACTAAGGTCCATTTGGATAGGCAGGATAAGGTCATTGAATTCATATTTACTTTTTGAATTCAAAGAGTATACCCTGAGTTTCTATAGTGCTTTATCTAGGGATCAAAAAGGAATATAAAAGTAAACACAGCAGATTCTCTGCCTAGGAAAGCAGCATTATGCTATATGTCTGGGTGCATATAGAACCAAAATGTTATAATGGCACCTTTGTATAGTCAGATTATAAAAGTCTTCAGTGTGAAGCTCTAAAAAGGTTTGGAATGAATATAGAATTACTGAAGAGACAATGTTCTTTCATAAGAGACCTTAGACTCTTTATAAATTTTTAGATTATTTTATTGATGTTTGCTATTTCCTGATTTTCATTATGCCTAGTTCAACATAGTTTCAACATACATAGATGTCTTCCCCTGCATTCTCTCCTATAACTGTTGTCAAATTAATTATCATAAAACATAACTCATACCCCAGTGATACTGCAAATATTTTTGACAGGGCAGCCTTGGAACATCATAGCCATAGTTTCAAGGCCTCCTTAAAATTTAATTCCAGCTGACTTTATCTCCCATTATTTCTGTCCTTAACACTATTTTTTGATCCAGGTAGCTTACCTGGTTTTCTTAGCAAGACTTCCTATTCTATGAATTTTCACATACAGTGTTTCTATCTGGGATGCACATCTTCTTACAGTTGTCATGTACAGTGTGTGAATTCCTAGATTTCTTTATCCTTAGCTTAATGGAGTTTCTCTGTGACTCAGCTGGACATTTCTCTAGGCTCTGATTTTCACACTCTCCATCACACAGTTTACACTTATAATTTCTTATGCTGAAGTTGGTATCACATATCGTAGCCCTGTACTATATTGTAAATTGCAGCTCCCTAGAATTTTCAGAGTGGAGAGAGTGTGCAGAATACACTGACTACTCAGAATTAAATATACATTGAATGAAGTTATTAGATGAATGAACAATCAATCAAGATGGAAGTTAGAAGTATGTCAGTAATGAAAAAATTCATAAATTGGGTTATTTGGTTGCCTGATGGAGTGAAGGGTTAGATGAAAGGTATTTGAAAAGGGAAATGAAAAATTGGGAACTGTGTGACACTTTCCAGCAACGCCGCTAACCTCAAAACCTATCAGAATGTTGTTTTAGTACAGAGACAAATAGAACTTGAAAGAATGTGATGATGTCATCTGCTGTTTGAGTCAAATAAAAGAGAGTCCCCACAGCCAAGCAGAGCTAGGACTAACAAGGCAAGGAAATCAAGTATTGAAATTCAATTAATTGTGAGTGTGTGTGTATGTCTGTGTGTGCATGCACGCGTGCGAACATGTTTACACAAGTAAGTTTGATTTTGGCACATCTTGGGAAAAGTTCACATTTGAGCTGAATAATCTGATTGGTGATAATGTGCACTCCATCTCTGTGTCCAAGTGGACTACATAATAAACTCTGCAATTTCCTCTTCCTCTCCATATAAAGGTAATTTCTAGGATGATGAAGTGATTAATATAGAGGAGGGTTTTTGAGAAGTAGGAATAATCAAGTCTTATACAAGGAATTCATTCCAAGGCAAAACAGATTTAGAATCATGACTGTAGTCATTCACAAGAACCATCCGCAATTCCAGATTTCTAATTGAGTAGAATGGGCAGGAAGATGCCTCTCTTCTTTAACCTCCAAACAATTTGTCCTTAGCAGATCTTATAACCAACATCCTTAGTTGCAGAAAAACTAAATCTCATTGACTTTAAAACTTAAAATGTATTCTGTCGACCTGGATAAATTTGAATTCTTACTTTTGCAGCTGTATGACTTATGGGAAATTTTTAAATCTTTCTGGGCTTCAGTTAACACACAACTAATGAGGATAATTAATAATCTTTAAATCACGCAGGTTGGAGAAGGATTAGCAGGGACTAAGGATTGGCCTAGTGACTAAGTTGCAAATGCTCAAAAACAATTTTTTTCTTCTTTCTTTCCCAGCTACTCAAATAAACAAGGAAACTCAAAGAGCAGAGGAAATATCAAATTTCTAAGAAAGCTATGAATTTGTGCTGTACTTTTTCTTCTTAGAAAATACCATATATGTGCAATCTAACTTTGTTTTTTAAAATTGAGAGAAAAATTTTTCTGATGTATTCTATTTTATATAATTTTTGAGAAATCTGGACTAATGTATCTTTGTGGATAGTATATGTTATTTCCAGAAGCCGATTCTTTATCTAAAGCCCAGTCTCCACATATATGTTTTCAATATTCATTCTTTCATTCTCCTCTAGCTAAGGGTAATCAGACAAATGGTCTATTTATATTTAAGAGATAATATTTTGGAGATAAAATTGTGTTTTTCTTAGGTTTCTAGAAACCATAGATTACCTCAATTTGTCTTCATTAAATTTTCTTATGTGAGACGTACTTACCAACGAAGAGTTGAATAATTCTGAAAGCTAAGCTGTTATATATGATATATATTTATCTATATGTATATGTGTGTGTGTGTGTGTATATATATATGTATATATATTTCATAGCTGTTGTTCATATAGTAGTCTCTTCCCCATTTATGTTTGGTTTTACACAGTGATCAACTGAGGTCTGGAAAAATTGATGGAAAATTCCAGAAATAAAACATTTGTGAGTCCTAAATTGTGCATCATTCTGAATAGTGTGATGTGAAATCTCACAACATTCTGTTCCACAAGGATGTGAACCATCTCCTTGTCTAACATATCCATGCTGTACATACTACCTGCCTTTTAATCACTTAGTAGCCATCTTTGTTATCAGATCACTACCTTAGTATTGCAGTGCTTATGTTGGTAATTACAGAATTACCTAACACTACCTCACAATGCCTATACTCTTCACCTCATTTTAGCACATCAGATAGGCATTATATTATCTCATTTAATCATAAGGATGACTACAGTACAATTAGATATTTTAGGAAAGAGTACATTCATATAGCTTTAATTATATTGTGCTGTCATTTTCCTATTTTATTATAAATTGTTGTTGTTAATCTCTACTGTGCCTCATTTACTGATTAAACTTTATCACAGGTATGTATGCATAGGAAAAGACATAGTGTTTATAGAGATTGATACTTTTAGGTATCCCCTGATCTTCCTGTGGATAAGGGGGAACTACTATATTTAAAAACTTTTTTGAATTTTAATTCAACATTTTTATCTGGAAATGTTTGGAGTATCTTAAGACTTTGTGTAAATACCATATTTGGTCACAGTTTTCAAGAACAGTAGTAGTGATAATCAAGGGACCACATGAGGTTATTTAAAGGCAATTCTCTCAATCTCTCTCTCTCTCTAAATATATATCTCCAGTGTTTTAGAAAAATCAAGTTTATCCCAAGGTATTTTATTTTCATTTGTTGAACATGTAGGAAAATATATTGTATAATTATTTTATAGGTAAATATTCATTAAAGTTAACATTTACTGGATTATATTATATAAAATTAATAAAAAGTAACATTTAAATCACCCTAAATGCCACTGTTGAGAAAACATGTCAAAATAATGGCTCATAAGAGGCCTGTCTAGATTGTAAGATTTTAGTACCATAGAAAAGCTGACATGGAAAAGATACCTCCATCCATCTTCCTAGTCCAAAGATCCTTACCTCAATGGTAAGAATCATTGTTATTTATTCCTCTAGAAAATATTTCAGAAAGGAGTGGATTTATTTATATATACAATTCTACTTTATATACATAAAAGATACATTGAATAGGATATCAATCCTGGCAGCAAACATGACCCACTTTTTCACTTTAACAGATTTCTAAACCTCCTGTAAAAGCACGCCTGTCAGAAAGCACAGATGCACCCTTACTTTGCAGAGGTAGGAAGGAAGATTAGTTAGCAGAAACAGTAGTAATCTCCCAGGTTACTACTAGGGTAAAAGTAGCTGGTACTTCTAGGAACCAGAGAAAAACTGCTACTATCATGATGTCATTTGTTTTAAAAATTGATGACTATACTTTACAGTGGGGCAGAGGCAGGGCAGGAGGAAGAATCTTATTTCTTTACAATTAATATAATTTGAATGTATTGTGGCATTTTTTACAAAATTCAAACAAACTGTCAGATCCTCCCAGGCTGAGCTGAGGTGCACTTCCTGAACCAGACCCCCTGGTGTGCTGTAATCCTGGGCTCCTGTGGCATTGCCCAGCATGAGCCTGGTCAACCTGAGCTCAAATAAATAATGCCACTTTCCACAGTTTCCTTTTTATGGTGGAAGCACTAGATAGTTTTACTTAAACAGTCTCCTAGTTGTGACTATGAACTGCTAGATATTTCCTTTTTTTTTTCCCTCCATGATATATGTTCCAAACGGCTTGTTTTTATACTTATTGATTGACTAAAATAAATGGAAAAACTACACTAGCAGCTATCAACCAGTGGTATTTCAAGGGAAAAAGGTAAATCATAATTTGTGAAACATGATTTTACCAACACCTCAAATTCTACCAAATTCTTTCATGGAACTGTTCTTTTTCTCCTTCTCTGTCTTCAGTTTCTCTTGCCTCTACTTACTCTGTCCTACCTCTCCCTCTTTACTTAAGTATGTGTTTCCTAGATCTTTCCCATCAATCCTATTTCTCTTTTTATTTTTACTTCCTACCTAATTTTTTTACTCCTCTGAAATCTCTCTCTCTCTCTCTCTCTCTCTCTCTCTCACACACACACACACACACACAAACACACAAAATATTTTACATATTCAGTCTTTCCTTACCGGGATGAAGATGTAGGCTCAGTAGTTTGTCTTTGCACACGTGCATGTTTAATTAAATGTTCTTTTAAAGCAGTTTGGACTTCTGCTGGAATATCAGGGGAAGTGTGGCTGATTTTTATTGCAGGCTCAATAGCTTTTAGTGCTGGCTTTCCATTTTCTTTAACCTCTTTTTTCTCTTCTGTTTCAAAAACTTCAGTAGGAGCATTTGAAATGCTCTGTGGTAGTGTGGTGACATTGGGAGTCACAGGTTTGCTTTTCCAGCATGGCCAGCACAACTTCCAGAAGACAAAAAGTGAGACAACTAGCAGGGCCAGGCCACAGAAGCTGACAACAACTGCCAAAAGGCTGACTGAAATATCTGGAAAAAAATTACAACATAAAGAAATATTAATAAACCTCATTCATAAAGAGACAGATACGGTGAGATCATAAGAGATATTTGAAAAGTTCCATCCCAGTTAGATATGGGAAAAGCATGACATATTTATGTGCTGCCATTTCCAAATAATCTATAAGGGATTTAAAATTTTGCAAAAAAAAAAAAAAGACATTTTGCAACTAACCATGAAGCCACAACATTGAACTCTAAAGGTGCAACAATGGGATATGCTTCTGTTTGCTTCATCTTTGATCTAAAGGTGAACCCTCTCATTCTTTAAGCAGAAAATAATGTTTAATATTTGTGTAAATACTCACATTAGTAATCATGAATGGATACATTACATTATTAGTTGTATTTTCAAACTCCATAAATCCTTTCTGATAAATTTGCTCCTGACTTTTTCACCCTCTTAAGATAACCAATGTTAGTAATCTGATGATACAGTGTTTTAAAAGTTTTGAAAACCAGATAGATTTCCTACGAAGGATATATTTTTAGATTTGAGTAAACTTATAATTTTCTATTCCAACTTTGTTCAGCCTTGACATCAAATATAAATCCAATCTCTTCTGTTTCTCTTAAGTGAAAATGTTAGGAATATATTATGAGCTTAATACTGTCGATGATGATTACGTTTGTATCTTGAATCCTAACCTGCAGTAAATCAGAATATGATCGCATTTGGAGATGGGACCCTTTGACCAATATTTAGGTAAAATGAGGTCCTATGGGTTGGCTCTACTATGATAAAACCACTGTTACTATAAAAAGAGGAGGTTAGAGATCACACACATGGAAGGAAAATCTGAATACACAGGAGAGAGATGGTCATCTACAAGCCCAGGAGAAGAATCAACGGAGTTAAACTTTACCAACCACTTCTTTCCTCTGACTTCTGTCCTCTAGGATAGAAGGATATCTTCTTTCCTCCAGGAAAGAAGAAGTTGCTATTGTTTAAGTCATTCAATCTGGAGTACTTGGGTATATGACAGCTAGTAAACTAATACAGAATAACTTTAATTTCCTCTAAACACCACTGTAAGTCTAAGCAGGTCCCAGCCTTTCCTAGAGGTAACCACTGATACCAACTGGGTAAGTCTGTCCAGCCCCAGCACTAACAAAAATCTCTCTCATGAAACATTGAATACACACAATTATATAATACTCTTTTTTCATTAACAGCTTACTATATATTTCTTCCTTCAATTTGATTTCCTTCTTATTCACCAATATTTGAGGCTAAATTTCATGCTGATACAAAACATTCCCTAACAATCAAGATGGATATTTACATTATGTTCAGTGTTTGATACTACATCATAGCAACAAAGAGCATCCTTGTATGTTCCTTTCTCTTTGTGCATGTATTTGCAGATGTCTTTGCTAAGGTAAATATTTTGAAATAGAATTGGTGAATAGGTTGTGCACATAATTTTACTCTAGCTATTTCCAAAATGAGCACTAAAGTTAGCTATAACAAAAACATCATATGAGTTTACCAGTTCCTACAATTTCAGAAAAACATTGTTTGTACTTTAATGTTTACCAATCTGATGGGGAAATGATACCTTGTTTTAATTTACATTTTCTTAATTGGTAAAATAAAATTTGTAGCTACTGGAAATGCATTTAAAAATTGAAACATTTTCAAGTTTTCATTGCTACTTCATTATATAAATAAGAATTAGCCTTGATGCTGTGATACAAAGACATTAATATTTTTCATTTTTCCAGTTGCGTACTAAAATAACTATTGGGGTTTCTCATTTGTATTCCATTGGTGAGGAGGGTAGGACCACATTTCATATTTTATAGTTCACATTTTTTTTAAAGAGAGAAAGAGACAGAGAGAGTCAATTTTTATTGAGTTTTTCACATGGCTTTCATTGCTCTAACAGTTAGTTATGTGCATGGGTGCTGGGGTTTGAACCCGTGCACTTGCACATGCCAGGCAAGCGCCATAACCGCCGAGCCACTGTTCCAGCCTCTATAGTTCACATTTTTATTACTTGTCACCATAACCAGAGGAAAGGAGAAATAGTATATAATGAATGTGCTTCCTCATTATTAACAGTGGCTTAAAAATGGATGAAAAAATAGTCATGCTTCTGCTGTGCTTTAAAAGTGTCTCCTCGTGTTCCTGTGTTGGAAGCCCATCCTTCCCAGTGAAGCAGCACTGGAAAGTGGGCCTAGTAAGTGGTGATTCGGTTATGAGAGCTGCATGTTTGGGAATGGATTACATTGTAATCATGAGTGGTTTCGTTATCAAGAGACTATGTTGTTACACAGGGGAGTTTGGCTCTCCCTTGGTCTCTGGTTCTCTTGAGCTCTCTTGCCCTGTAATCTTCTGCAATGGGATCACACAACACAAAAAGCTTCACCAGATGCTGGCTCCTTCATACTGATTTCCCTGCCTTAGGAACTGAGAGAAATACATTTTTTTCTTTATAAATTCCCAATCTGTAGTATTCTTTTACAGAAACATTAAACAGTCTAAGCTTCATCAATTTTCACGTATTTCCAGCTCTACTTAGGTTGTACCTTTTTGTACATTTCAATTAACTTCTTCATCAGGTTGTTTTCCTGTGCTGTTGGAGCCCTGTAAGGGCCCTGTAAGGAAATGGCAGGGATCAGAGGATGGAAGTACATTCACGTTTCTAACAGGGAATATCTTTTTGCTCATGGGATCAGGCTCTAGAGAACCCTTTACACTCTTCCCACAAGTGGTTTATAAAACACTTTTATGCAATTGTTTCCAAGAGATGGATTTGGTGTTTATAAGTTCTCATTTCAGGAGAGCTCTGTGGAAATCTCTGAATCTGCTTTCATTTTCTCCACTGTCAATAATTTTCTAAAATTGACATCTGGTCTGTCATTTAGAAGATCATGTAATATTTCCTCCAAACCAGGACTCTTTTAAAAGTGAAACACTGTGTTATCATCCAAGCCAGGGTAGAGAGAAATCCAAGTCCGTATCCTGGCATTTCAGATACAGTGTTACCTTGCCTATCTCAGACAAACACCCTTCCCAGTCTCCCCTGTTAGATTTGGGACAAATCTAAACATCATAAAATATCTCATAGCATCTTGGAGATTCAGACCCTGGCTATTTGTCCAACTTCATTCTTCTGCCACTGCCAATCTATATTCCTTACTTTCTTATGATTTTTGGGGGGTGCTGTTTTATGTAGTTTCATGCATTTTCTCTTATTTGGCCACCTGCCAAATCTTTACTTGTGCTTCCGGAATAAGTACCTATTCCCCGTAGCCCTCTCTTTCTCTTCTTTTTTTTATGAGCTTTGACAGCATACTAACCACTGTAACAATCCTTTTACCCCACTCTTGGTTCATGATGTGTTTCAAAAATATTTTCTTTTGGATATATGTGGTACACATCACCCAGAAATCAAACACAGTACTATATCTGTAATAAAATATATTCATCAATTGGGATTACTGAAGGTTATAAAAATATATGGTCCTAATTAATAAATTAATGCCAGTTCAGATAAGTTATTGGTGCCAGATCACTACAATTTACAAAATAATTTTCAGTTTTCAGAGGTTTGGGGGTTTCATGATTGTGGATAAGAGATTGTGCGATTCAGATCTGTTTTACTTCTCCAAACATTCCCATCCTACCAATATATTTGTTCCTTGATCTTTCAGAGAATTAACCAAATTTATTCACCTTTTATGTTTAGTGTCTAGTATATATCTTGTGGTCAAAAACTGTGGAGCTACAAACATACTTTTGGAGTTATTTTAAAAGTTAGTCAGCTGTGTGTGGATTTCTAGGTGTCTGGACTAACTGAAGGTTGGGTGATTTGGAGGGAAAGTACAGAACCCTTCTAGCTTGTACCATGGAGCCATTTCAACCTGGGTTTAAAAGTCATCTGTACCACCATATGACTTTGGGCAAGTTGTTTAGGTATTCAGAACCTTAGTAAAATAAGGGTAATTACATTTATTTCAGAGGAATGTTTGAGGAAAAGCATTTAAAAGTTTTGGCAGTGTTCATTGCTCAAGTGTTAAAAATAAAATCAAGTCCTTAATGCTTAGGTATTTATGATGTAATTTTTTTCCAAACAAGCTTTGTTCCACAAAATAAAAGGAATCTATCAAAAAACATTAAGTGAGGGCTTAGGAGAGTTTATGAAGTCATCAAAATTTGTAAATATTTTTGTGATTATGATTCAGCATTTAACCATGATCTGAAGAATGTAGTATTATAAATGTAGACTTAAGAAAAAGTAAGTAGCCCCAGAAACATTTTAAGTGAGATGTTGAAATGATCAGATATGGATTTCAGAAATAACATTCTGGCTAAAGAGAAACTAGAAAGGGAGACAAGACTGGAAGAGGAAAACTGGTTATCTCAGGTCAAAGTGTTGTGGTTTTAAGGAGGGTTATGGAAACAGGGAAAGGAGTAGATTCAGGAGAAAATTTGGAAATAGATGTTCTGGTGAAGTGTGAAGAACAAAAGGCAAGGATGTGTGACTTACAGGGAGAGAAGCAGGATGATGAGGAAAGGAAGACCATGCTTTCAGTTTTGGCTGAAGTACTTGTGATTATGCAAATAAAAGGTTTGAGGAGACTGTGGGACATGCAGGACTGCAACTCAGGTAAGACAGGCTTGTTGAAATGGTGTGATCTGAATCCATGGAAGAGAAAAGTTTCTTAACAGAATCCTGGGTACACCAATATTTACATATTTAAAGAAAGAGAACTTTAAGGAACAAGAAGCCAGAATAAAAGAATGGGAAAGAGTAGAGAGAGATGAAATAAAAACCAACTCAGTGGGTTTTCACAGCAGCTAGAAGAATATTTTAAGAAGTGGTCAGCAGTGTACAAAGTTAAAGTAAGTTCATTTGAAATAAGGGTTGACAAATAACCATTAGCATTAATAAATAGGTCTTTAGGAAACTGGTTAGACCAATAAAGCTATGATAAACAGATTAATGTAGTTTAAGAAATGAATGGAAGTCTGTGAACATAAATAATTTCTTTAAGAAATTGTACTTAGGAAAAGAGTAGAGAGAGGAGGGAAAACCAAAAACTAGAGTATCACACAAAGCTGATCATATTTTTTTATTAGTATGTTCAGTAGTTCAGCATGCTTAAAATCAATAAAAATGAATCAGTAGACAAGATAAAGTTAAATGTAATAATTAAAATTAAGTCCCACAAAAGGGGACAAAGGATGGAGTCTGAAGCAGAGAATGGGATCACTTCTTCCTTTGTATGAAAAGGTGTTGGTTCTGAATGCTGATCAGTTTAATAGGTCTTGGAGCAAAAAGTCAAGGGAATTATTGTTTATAAGTAGTATTTTTCTCACCAAAGAAGAAGTTAGAGTCAATACTCAATTATTTTGCCACATGTGTGATAATGTGATGTGTCAGTCAGCTTTTGTCACTCTGTCCAAAATACTTGAAACAGACAATGTGGAGGAGGAAATTTTATTTTGGGCTCATAGTTTTTGGGGTTTCAGTCCAGTGTCCAGCAGCCCTATTGCTTTGGACCTGAGGCAAGACAGAACATTGTAGGAAAGGGTGTAGTGATGGAAAGTTGCTTATCTCATGGCACTCAGGAAGGGCAGGAGCAAGATATAGTCCCCGAGGGCATGCTTCCTGTTGCCTACTTCCTCCAGCCATGCCCACAGATTCCAGCAGTCCTTTGTCCATCCATGGATTAATCCACTGATGAGGTCAGAGCCCTCAAGATCTAAATCTTTCCCCAAAGCTGCACCACTGGACATTGATGCACTGGGAGCAAGGACTTCCATGTACTAGCCTATGAAGGACATTCCAGATCCCAAATCATAACATTCGGCGTATTTACAGAGTGAGAAAATTTTGAAACAGTATCTACAGAGAACAGCAGAAAATTGAATAGGAAATGTAGAATGCCCTGTCAGAATAGAGAGTTCTTTTGAAATTTGAGATTAGTAAAAATGATATTAGTCTGCCTTGTTTTAAAATCTCCTAAATATTCAGTTGCTTTGATGTATGCAAAGAGACCGTTGTGTTTACCTATGAATGAGATTTTCTGTTTGTTTTTCCAGGAGAATGTAATAAACCCCAAGAGAAAGTTACTGCAGGGATGACGTGAAGCATCCTAAGCATGGTGCCACACTGGTTGACAGTAGACTTGCAGGTAAGTGAAAAGTTAGTAGGAAGAACAGTTAATGAACTGGCTTTTCTAATAAGAAAGACGAACACACAGGAGCTTTCGTCTGGATACTGCAATATTTGAAATAATTCTAAGATGGGTATTGTTTGCCATAACGGCATATGTGTTAGCATCATTATAAAGGGTTAAAGTAGAGAAGAGACCACTAGAAGAAAGGGGTGAACCACTGGAAAGCCAGGGTGATCGAATATGAATGGCTTGCCTTTGCCACATGGACTCCTAAGTCATCCATTACGATGGGCAAACTTGATGACCGAGTTCACTCTCTAGCTTAAATTTTCAATGTCTCCAGATAATTAAAAAGAATCCATCATATGACATTCATCCTATTGTATCTTGGTAAGAATGGGAGCTAATGAAATTTACAGAAATTAGATTAGGGTCTGATATAACCAGGTTTAAAATGAACTCTAGTTTGATTAAACCTTTGCATAAATATTGCTTTACTATGTATTTACTTCTCTGTCTCTGTGTGAACATACATCACTACCTTATTTTAACATTTTAGTCTTTTATCATGCGTTAACAGAGCAAAATAAAGCAAGAGTGCTGAAAAACAAATCATTCTTATTAGAAAACGCAGTAACCCTCCAAATGCTAATTTCTCTGAAACTTTTACAAAAGTACAACTGTGCCAATGTCCGAATAGCCAGGCCATCACATTTGCATTGTCTTGCTCACTGTGGCTTGTGAATACTGTTAGGTTCAACTACTCCTCACCATGGGCCTGGTTATAATCATGCAGAAAAACCTTCGTTAGTACTCTGCTTATGTGCATCTCTCTGTATTATTTTTTAATTTCAAAATTCTCGTTATTGTTCATGTTTTAAAATGCATTAAATATTATTTCACATAATCAGAAGTTATAACAGTTGATAGATATTTCAAGCCTTTGGTTTCATTGGTACCTCCTCATTGTGGCTTGAGCACAGATCATGTGACACCATAAGGTAGAGAAAGGGGAGGAATAAAACTCAAATCAGCAGCTTTCATTCAAAGAAAGCTAAGAAAATAGCTTCTAAGATGAAAATGTGGGATTATCTTTGAAGTTGTTTGTTCTATTCAAATTATATTACAATTAGAATATGTCATAGTTCCAATTTCTATAACAAGGGATAAAATAATGACTTAAACAAGATAGTTTTTCTCTCATGTAGAGAGAGACTGTCCCAATATATGCAGGCCAGGGCAGAAATAACAACTCTAAGGTATCTGGATTCCTGATTTCTTCTACATTTTTCTTTGCAATTCAAATATTTTTGCTTCTTTTCAAAAGTCGAACATTAAGAGTCATGAAGTCCATGTTCCTGGCAGCTGGATGGAAGAATATCAAAGGGAAAGGGAAGGCGAGGGTATATCATTTCATTTTCAGGGATTCCATCTCAAAGTTAGGGATGTGTTCTTGTCACTAACATTCTTACACTTCCATGGCGAGAACCTAGTCATATGACAATACCACATACCCAACCAAAATAAGGGATGCCATTGCTGTGAAGCAGAGGGACAAATGAACACTGGGAAGCTATTAGCAGTCTCATCCTCATCTTTAAATTCAATACCTAATACAAGCAACCTATGCTTATCCTTGCAGTGATGCCTCTTGTAAAATCCCATTTTAATTTCATTGTTGTTTGCCTTTCATTTGAATGCCAGTAAATGATAAATAACTTTATATTAATACCATATTTGATTATAAAATATACATTTTTGAGACATTTCATGCTTGTGAAATAAGAATGTGTCAGTATTAATGGCTTATTATAGTTGATAACAGTCAGGAGTAATTGTGGCACAGTTTGCACTGCGTATATATGTGTTAAAACCAAAGCAGTGGCATCAAAAGTCATAGCAGTCTAAGAAAATACTGGAGAAAATAGGAAAGCACACCCTTAACACTCAGAAGACAAATTTTTGTTGGTAATTCTTGGGAAAAGGATAAAATGTATTTGGCAACATTGCCAACATTGCCCATGAAGCTTTAGAACACAACAGTGGTCTATCTTTAATGAATTATTTTAAGTTAAACATGCATCACTAACACTCTTGATAGCACAGACTCTGGTAATGAATGAAAGATAAAGGCATTGTCAATTCTGGATGAAAAATCCATTCAGTAGAATCAGACTCATAGGCTCGAATGGTGGCTCAGCAATACAGTGCTTGCCTGGCATGTGCGAGGACCCGCTTCAAACCCCAGTGCCACATACACAACTAAGTGTTAGAAACACAAAACTGAGATGGAAAACCGATAAAATTGGTTCCTCTAAGAAAGAAAGAAAGAAAAAAAAAAAACGAAGAATCAAACTCAGAATTTTAGTTTTAAAAATTATTTTAACACTATTTCATCTTTTCCTTTGTAAGTTTTTACAAATATATGATTTTGAAAATCTCTAAGCTTTAAAGAGATCTTTCCATGAGTATAAAATGAAAATCCTATGTGATAAAAGAGTGCTGTGTAATAATATTATTGGCAACATTCTCTTTATTTTCTTGGTGCTACGTAAAATAATCTTATAATCAGTCTTAGATTCAATCAAATATGGTACCAGTATGGTATTCAAATTTATTTGTAAATCTTTACCTATTTTCATAATTGTTTAAGTAATTTATAATCTCTTACATATTACACATTTAAATGAACTTAAAGAATCGTGGATTATTGCACACATAATTAGTAGCATCAGTACAGTTGAATGCCTAGCACAGTGACTTTTACATTGAACTTGCCCCAAAATATTTGTTCAATAAAACCATAAGAATAAAGCTTTCTTTCAGATTCATTAACAACTCCAGCTGTAACATTAGAAGTGATAATAAGCTTCAGAACATTTTTTCCATTATTCCTGTAATTCTAGGAGTACATAAACTGAAGTAAGGGAATTATAAAGATTGAGGAGAAAAGAATAGTATTTATTTGATTAAGATAATTTTGCAGTATGGACAAAATATATTTTCTCAAACTTTAAAGCTGACAGTAATGTTCCCTATTCCACATCCAAGGCCATCACAGTTCAGCAAAATTTTATACACACACACATCCCCTGCAAATACACATAGTAGTTCCTCAGCCCACAGCTGCTTAAATCTCTCAGGTAAATATAAAACAGTATTTCTATATAAGTAATACATACCCTCCCAAATACTTTAAATAATCACTGTGTTATTTATCATGCCTAATCCAATTTAGAATTTATATTGTATTTTTTAGGGAATAATGGCAAGAAGAAAAATATACACATGATCATTACATATGTATTTTTCCCCTAAATGATGTTTTCCATACTCAACTGGTTCAGTCTACTGATGTGAACCCATGGACATGCAAGACTTTGCCTACTGAAACAAATATGTATGGATATATATATATATGTATATTTATATACATACACACACACACACACACACACATACACACATATTTCCTAGTAGTCTAAGTCATATCTACGCCACCTCTTTCTTATAGCTTCAGCGTTACTTAGAATATATGTGAAACTATGAAACAAAAGAAATCTACCCTATTAGATAATACTAAGAGACTATCTCTTTAATCAGGGATTGTGTTTCTAAACTTGGTCAGTGTTGGTTGTTCAAAATAAAAAAAAGGAAATTGGCATTGTACAAGTTAGAGACAAGACAAAGTGATTTATTGACCTTTAATAGTAACACTAACAACTAACAGGAGGTCTAGTTTCTTTGACATGTTCATAATAATTATGCTTTGGTATCTTTGAATAGATGAGTTTCAGCTGTTTTCCATTATTATATTATTTCAAATGTCTCATAGTAATGCATTTTAATTATAATATGGACTGTTAGTTACTTACCTTGGCCAAAATATGGCAGGAACATATCACAAATGGAACTTCGATGTATTGTTTTCTTTAGAACAAATTAGGAAAAACAATTTAACTAATTTGTTTTAATATCTGTTTTCATTATAGGCTTATTTATAAACACATGAAAGAACTGTTTTTGAAATTATGAATTCAAAGTTGTACATTTCAAACACATTATAAACTTTTACATAATTTTAGTGTTGATACAAATAAATTCTATCTGGCCAAGAATATGAGTAAACAAATACTCATGTGCATTTAAATACATATATATGTACATACTGAAGAAAGAAAAATGAGTAGCATTAAATATTATATTCATATGATAGCAAAGCTAGTAAAAAGAAAGGATCAGGATTTGATTGGTAATGGCAAATTGAGAGATTCTGTAGACACCTTCTAGTATACCAGTAATTATAGACAACAGCACAATAGTTAAGAGCCTATTAACTCAGGGTCTCCTCTTTCATTTCCTTTTCTTTCTGTAACTTAGGTTAGGAACTAAGGAGGCCTGAGTTCTTATCCTCACTTCATCACTAACCAATTGTGATTGGTGGGGAAGGTGTAAACCGTTCCTCATCTTGTTTTTCATATCTGCAAAATGATGATTCCTAGATCTGAGTGGAATGACTAACAGCAATGATGTTATGATATGATATGATAGGATTATTTTTATCATTGTAATCAATAATGATATGATTATTTTTCCACTTTGGTAAATGTACATGTAAATACATATGTGTGTGTGTGTGTGTATATATATATATATATACACACACACACACACAGTTGGCCCTAACTTATTATTTTTCTATGGAACAAAGTACATGGTTGAAAACCGTACTTTGAATTTTGAATTTGATCTTTTCCGCACTAGGAATATATGAAACAATACTCTTGAGATGCCCAGCTGCAGGCTGTAGTAAGCAATCTAACAGTATTTAAGACAGGTAGGATAAACTGTAATGTTTAATGGGTTAGGTGCTAAACGAATTTTAGACTTATATTTTCAACCTACCATGGGTTTATCAGCACATAACCCCATCATAAGTCAAAGAGCATTTAGATTAAACAGATTTTCCCACTTTCCTAAAACTTCAGGACACTCAGTCCATTTACAGTGCAGTACTTACAAATTTAGCTATAGACTCACAATTGTATCTGAATACACTCTGGGGAAATCAGTGGACATACATTTTATGTTCATCTTATTAGTATTTTGCTCATTACATTCTAGCTTTTAAATAAGTCAAGTGCTTTAATTGCTGCCATTATTGTAAACTAAATGTTTTATGGGCATATCTCTGTGAAATTATATTAGATACTGGAGATACCTAAAAATACAGGTATATGCAACTCAGTTTCACAAAGTATTTGGAAATTATTAAGTAGAAATCATTAGTTTACAAATAGGAAGTTATTGTATTCATTCATTTAACAAATATTTATTGTGCTTCTAACATGTACCACAGAAGATTAAAGAATAAGCAAACCCTTGACCTCATAAAGCTTATATTCTAGTGACTTAAAAGCACATATAGGGGCTGGACTAGCGGCTCAGAGGTTATAGCGCTTGCCAGGCATGTGCGAGGATGCGCGTTTGAACCCCAGCACCCCATATACACAACCAAGTATCAGAGCAACGCATATGAAAAACTAATAAAATTTATTTTCTTTCTCTCTCACAGTCCCTCTCTCTCAAAAAAAATGCATATAACTAGTAGAAAAAATGTATATCAGAAGGAACTTAATTATACTTTCAAAAATATAGATCACTTTAATTAGCATTGGAAATTCCATTAAACATTTATGTTTTAATGTTTGTCTTCTTCCAAAATTTTGTTAAAAAATTTATAAATGAAAGTAGATGCATCGCAAAAAATGAACAACTTTTTATTTTTAATAAAAGCAAGATTACAATGATTAAGATTTAAAGAGAATGTGATTTAAATGAAATGGACAACTACATACTTTGTGTATGAAATCACTATTATAGTAATCAGATTTCAGAGATGCTTAACTCAGCTAAAAAGGAAATACAAATCTTAGTCAATTACAAGAATAAAAGGCAGGGGCTGGAGCAGTTGCCCAGCAGTTGCAGCACTTGCCTTGCATGTGCAAGTGTGTACTTTCAAACCCCAGCACCAAATACACAACGAAGTCTCTCAGAGCAATGAAAGCCACATGAAAAAGTAAATAAAATTGATTCTCTTTCTCTCTCCCTCTCTCACTGTCCCTGTCTCTGAAAAAAATAAAGGCCAAAAAAATCATTTAATATTGCCAGAATATCAACATCCCAGAATTAAGAAAAAAAATGGTTGTTTGCTGAAAACTTCTGGGTGTTTGAAGACAGTCTTCCATTTGTCTTTGGAGTAAATTGAGACCAAGCTCATTGTGCCTTAGTGATCATGTGACAGTGAGACTAGAGAGAGTAAAAGTTGGTCATTTTTCAGTGGAGTGATGATGTTGAGGAAGGAAAAAACTGTCTTCTCATATATTTTTCAAATGAGTACACTGAGCTTCTGTATTTCCTTTTCAGACCCTTAAGTCTCAAGGGAAATTTCCCACTGATAAATGTTTCTAAACTTAATTTTTTAGTTATTAGGATGTGTAAAACCCAGAGTTATGAAACCCTGCATTGAGTAGTTATTTGCTTTGTGTCTTCTGAGTGAAACCTATTGAGTCCCCCTACTCATTTTAAGCCCTTATTATGAACTCAAAGAAAAATCATGGTGTAATTTTAAAAATTGTACTTAGCTATCTCTTTTCTTTATAATGAAGTACTGCAGTGAAATTCACTGCTATATTCCTTCTTATCTCCACCTACAGGAAATTAAAGAATACGTGAATGAACTTATAAGAACTTGTCTAAATTTTTGTTTTAGGCTCTTTAGTCCCAAATTAAAATCATATAAAAATGCAAAGTTGAAACACTAATGGATTAAATGATTATTTAAATATTTATATTAATGTTAGGGCTGCACAACTATGTGTGTGACTATGAACTTAAGTGGGTTTGATTAGCTATGACTTTATGAGGCCTTTCAGGCAACATGGTTTTCTTGACTCTGATAAACATTTCAGCAGTAAAAGCTAGCCAAAAATGAACATAAATCCAGTTCAAAAATGATTATATATAGTTTATCAAAAAATAACAGTTGAGACCAATATATATTACTTTGTATTTTTCTAAGCATTCTAATATTATATCATATTGTGCAATAAAATGAATGTAGTGGGTGACACATCTGTTTGGGGGAGAGGGAGAATCAGTGGTTTAGAAAAATTTCCCAAACCTAATTTTCTAAAAGTTGCACATGATTAATTTTGTAGTATACTAGTAATGATGATTCATGTAATGGCTCTTAGAATTATTCCAATAAGGTTGATTAATTAGTCTTGGCAGCTGCAGTCTAAATTGTCACAAATTTTAATAAAATATGAGATTGGTCAACTCAGTTGGGGGATTCCAAATGGCAATAAGACAGATGCTGATTCTGTTGCCACTGTTACAGTAAAGATAGTGATGCTTGCTCTTAATTGGAATTTTTTAGTGATAAGGAAAATATCACATTTAAATATATGATTCTTAACTCAAGGGAGTGAAATAATTTCAATCGGGATTACCTGAATCTCCCTCCTCCTATTTCTAAGTGAAGAAATCAAAACTATACACAAATTTGAAGCTTATAATTATCACTACACATTTAGAAGAGCCAACATCATCTGTGCAGTACTGATTACTTTCAAAGTAAATAACCATTGTACCATTAAACTCCATTGATAATGCATTTCTCATTAAACAATGAGTAGAAGGACCAACCATGGAAGTACTTTTATATAAAGAGCCCAAGTTATAAGAAAATGTACATTACAGACATTGTGTAGCTGAATGGCTAATTAATATGACTACTAAACATTTAGTAAATCTTTGTATCTACTTCATAGATATCTATTCATATTGGATGTCTATTTGCAAATTATTTACTTCTGTTGCCTAAATTTGCAAACAGAAAATGCAAAGCAATCTTGTTTAACTCTATATTTCATATATAACCCAGCAGAATATCTACTCTAGTGACAGGCATATAATAATATATATATTCATATATTAAATTGAATAACCCACTTGAATAGTATATATTTTCTTTTAAGGTGAGAAAAAAATGTTCATTCAGTTTAGACTTAATTTTTCTCCATTTTTTTGTTCCTAAGGGAAAGTCTGTTAGGAATTAGGACTGCAGATCCTTCATATAGTGCTTAGGAAAAACTCAAAAATATTTTTACAATTCATATACTGTTTAACTTTAAGCTTATATAGTTGTATAACATGGCTTTCCATGTTTAGAAACTAGTATTTGGTTTTCAACCTTCACACATTTTCCATTTTACCAGCTATTGAGTCCTAGGAAACCACTATTTGGTGAGTGATCGGGGCAGGAGAGGATAAGAATTAGAATTTTAATTTAGAATTCAAATGACAAATGGACAAAACATGGGTCCTTAAACTTAAATACTCTCATTTTATCCTCTTCTTAGAGTCTTAATTTAATCCTGTGTGTCACATAAAGACATTTCTGAAGAATTTACCCAATGCCACCACTTTAGACTCTAAAGTTACACTATTTCTTTACCTCATGCTTAACATCCATACACGGGACACATATATACATACTGTTCACTTAGACTCTTATACTGTTAATTGAGTTTCATTCATTTATAGGAATTTAACAACTATTGAGCAAATAGAAAAGACTCTCAGCTGGGTACATTTACTAAATATCTAAATTTTCAGCATATTGACAGCAGCAATTCTGCATCATTCTGTTATAGGGTTCAAGAAGCAGCATCTCTGGTATCAGGAAGGACAAGAAGCCCTCTTGGCTCCTATTGCCATCAGCAGAGAATTCAAAAACTCCTGTAGATATTCCATATAAAACATAGTATGTAAAAACCAAACCAAATCAATTCCCATGGCTCCCCTTCCTTTGTCTTGGCCTGCACTGGGGTGGGGTTGGGGTGGGAGATGCACTCCTGCCAGTCTTTTCTTCTTCCCAGCAGGCAGGGTTCTCTAGAGTCTAGCTCCACCTGGAGCTTGTCAGTCCAGATCCCACCTGTTGCCCTGGCTACACTTAACCCATGAAACTCCGCACAGGAGACCAAATGATCCAGGAAAGCAAAGGGAACAAAACAAGACCCTGCAGAAGGAAAGACAGCCTTCTAGTCAGATGTTGAAAATTTCAGAACAGGAGTCTGTTTGCCAAGGCAAGTGAAGGGACACTTGCCCACAATTGTACCGGTGAGAAGAAAAAAACCTTTCCCCCAAAGCTTAATTTAAATCAGGTGGTTCGATTCGCCCCCTTCCCCCATGCTTTGAGAAAAAAAAAAAAAAACCCAAATCTGTCACCTTAAACTTCTTTCCATCTCCACATTTCCGATGGTCGATGCCCTCCTCCATCCCACCCCATTTTCTTCCAAGTTTCTGGAAGGTATAGGGAGGATGTTGTGTGTTGGGATGGATGAATGTGGGAAGGGTGTGTGTGAAAGCACGTGGAGGAAGGATTTATAGCCTTCTCCATTTTCACTAGAAAAATCATATATGCAGCATTAAATTGCTTTGAAAGCTCTCAAGCGCTCGACAGGTTGCTGCCGAAAGTTACCCCAACAGCGACTTTTTCTGCTCCTGAAGGCGAAGACAGCCTTCTATACACGGGGTTTCTTCCCGTTCTCCTTCCTGCCCAGTGCCTTCGCCAGCCGGTGACCCGTGACTCTCAGGACAAGCTGGGGCAGCCGGAGTCCCGCAGGCGAATCGCCCCCGCGAGCAGCCGCACCGCGAGCGATCCCGGCGTCCCCACCCGCGCTTGCCTCTCTCATTCCGGGAGGGAGACCAGAGGCGTGGGAGAGCGCAGAGAGACCGGGCGCATAAGCCGGGAGCGAAGGGCACAGGCAGGCAGGAAGCAGAGCAGAAGCCGGGTAGGTAGACAGGAGGAAACAACCCAAACGCCCCACGGTCCAAGTCTCCAGCAGCCGAGCCGGAGGGAGGATAGAGGTAGGAAGGAGCGGCGCCCCAAAGATGCCCCGGGCGCAGCGCGCGAGTAGCAGCGCCCGCGAGCGTGGGGGTCCCAGCAGAGCGTGAGGACCAGAGTGAAACCCTCCCCGGTTACCTGTGCTGCCTGCGCCCTGGCTGCCCCTGTCTGGGGGAAAGATGCCCGAGCACTTCTCCCACTCCACCTGGCCGGCGAAGCACAGCTCGGTGACGATGTGCAGCGCCTTCTGGCACAGGCTGCTCACTCCGTCCTCTTTGTGGAAACTCATCGTTTGGCTTTTCTTCTGGTCTCTTCTTTTTTTACCCCGTTAGCCGTCCTTTCCCCTTTCAGTAACCTCTAGGCTGACACCTCTGGAGCCCTAAGCCATAGCCAGCCCACGGGTTCTTTGGCCGGTGAACGCGCAGCCAAGAGCCGACAACTCTTAGGAGCCCGGAGTTGGCCCCATGGCGGGAGCGGAGGGCGAGAAGGCAGAGAAGCACTGGCGGGCAAGAGGCAGCTGCGGCGAGGTTTGCTCCAACTCTCGCCACGCAAGCGAACCGAGGCGAGCTGGAGCAAGAGACCCGGCATGGAGTGCGGAGGGGCGGGGGGAGACGTAAAAGAACCCAAGCCCTCCACTCGCAAGAACGCCCCCCTCTTCCCTGCGCGTGTGTTTCTGGCGGGTGGCTGGCGGCGGCCGGTCCAATCGCAGCTCAGCGCGGGCCTGGGAGGACAGGCGGTGGAGCCCGCGGCCCCATCCCCAGTCTCCTGGAGCAGGCACTGGCGCCCAAGAACTGCTGAGGCAGGGGAGCGGGCCGTCGCGGCAAGAGGGAGAGAGGCCCTCAGTGTTTTCCCTATACATTTATACGTTTTGAACCTCAGTCCTCCTCACGTTTCGCTCATCCCCTGTGTCTCCAACTTTTCTACTTTGCTCTACAGGGTTCTGCTTTTGTGGAAGTCATTTGGAGAAAACGTTAAAAAAAAAAAAAATCAAACATCAGGGCTATAAAGAGAACAAAGATACCCATGTAAAATGTTTTTTGAACGATTTATTTCTAAGGATGTTTTAAGGACAGAAAATGTTTTGTCTTAGACAACTTTATTACTAGTAGTGAAATTTACCATAAAACCAGTTTTCATGATACTATAAATAGGCAAATTTGAATTTATTGCCTTTTTAAACCTTTTTAGGTGGATAAAAACCAAATATGACATGCAAATATTCAGTTGGGATTCTATTGACTAATCCATAATTGGCAGCTGAGAATGCACAATTTGATGCCCTTTATCTCTTTTGTTAGCGACTTAAATACTGAAAAGACAAGACATGGCTGTTAAAGGGGATCTCCAGGTTAAGTTCCAATCTGTCATACACCTTGCTTAATGTTAAATTGTTTACAGCTCTTTTTCCCAGTCTGCAGAATGAGGGGCTTGAACTGGCATATCCAGCTCAAGGGATCCCTAGAATTCTTTCATTCAAGTGGTGAGAATCACCAGTGGAATTAAAGTCACAAAATAAAATAAGCAAACATGTGCCCAAGGTTATAGAAAATGCATATATATCTTTAAAATATTATTTTCTTGCAGAGTTTGATCCCATATCATCCTCAGAGGACTGATTTAACCATCATGTGCTGAGGGATTCTTTATTTTCAAAGTGGGATAGCCTTAACTGAACATGTTAGTCTACAGTAGAATAAGCAGTCTGATTTTATTTTATTTTTTTAAAGAGAGAGGGACAGTGAGAGAGAGAGAGAGAATCAATTTTATTTAGTTTTCCATGTGGCTTTCGTTGCTCCAACACTTTCTTGTGTACATAGAGCTGGAGTTCAAACCTTTGCCTCAGGCATGCCAGCAAGCCCTGAAACCACTGAGCCACTGCGCAAGCCCCAGCAGTATTATTTTAAACTGCTTGTCAGTTCATGGTAAGATGTTTCATTTGTGTGGACTTAAGGTAAAGCTTACTATAAATATTAGACACAGCACCCCAGGAGGTAAGTTCTCATTAGTTGAATCATTTTGACCTGATTCATAGGACAATTGGTTTATCTAGGACTATTTTTACTGTGAATTAAGACAGACTGAAATCTACAGACTTCATTTAAATTTTGTTTTTATGTAGGTTGATTTGGGTGGTGTTTATCTAAAGAAATAATTTAACTGTCAATTTAAAAATACTGAAGATCTACTCTATGCTCAAAGTTAAGTAACACATTTTAATGAGTTCCTTTTCAATTGTCCCTGTTTTTCTGCAGGCTGGTCAGACCCACATAAACCAATCTGCAATGCCATGCCCTGCTGTCCTGTTTACTGTATGAACAACTGCTGAGTGGGAGGTGCACGTGAGTAATTTATCTTTATTATTTGCAGATTCTAATTGCTTAAGAGGAGAAATGCAGGTTTCTTTAATGACCCTCTTATGTTTGATTTCAGTGTTAAGAATGAAGTAAATTCATTATGAAAATAACTTTCCTGGTGTTTGTTTATGATGTTCCTGGCCTGTTGCTGCTCTCATTGCTGTGTTTCCACAAAAGCAAGGTTAATGTCACTTGGATATTATTTTTCTGATTTAATTTTTTTTTTTTCAGGGCTGAGGACCGAACTTGGCACCTTGCGCATGCTAGGCAAGTGCTCTGCCACTGAGCCAAATCCCCAGCCCCTTTTCTGATTTAATTTTTCTGAAATTTTTTCTTTCATTGTGAAATGAATACCATAAGGTTTTGATTTTTCTTTGTTCTTTAGACCATCTCTCAGCTCATTAGCAAGTGAATCAAAACATTTTTATTTGTCACTTATTAATAGCTCAGGTGAGTGTTTTGAGAAAAGTAGAAACTGCATTTAAGTTCATCTGTTTTTTTTCTTACAGTGTTGAAGGATACAATTGCAAAGATTTCAGTGTGCACTCTTTAAACATTCTTTGCCATCTATGTCAGATACCAAGCCTAACAAATAAACCAAGCAATACAGATTTGCACTTATTTCCTCACTCATACTCTGAAAGAACTGCTAAAATAGTAAAAACAGGGACGAACAGGTTAGATTGCTATTTATTGGGTACCGCCAAGTACTATATACTAGGTATTGTTAGCCAAAAAGTGATCATTGTAGTCATCTCTGTCCCAGCTTGCTTCTGAATGGCCTCTGCATTAGTACAGGGGAAAAAAATGGTTTAGAGGTGAGTACACATGCTTAGCCCCTGTGTACTAAGCATCCCTCTTATGTGGCAATTTTGAACATCCAATAAATACTGTGATTCCCTACTTGTTCAATCTGCCTCCAATTCCTTCTCTCTCTTCTTCCCATGCACCTTTGAAATCCTTGAGGAGAGAGAGTTGTAAGTTAAGGGACACATGGGAATCATTCCAAAGACTATAGTTTTATATATTATTTGACTCCAAGGCACAAACTAAGAAGGTGGGTAGATGAGGAAATTTCAGAGCAGATAAGCTCAGTCTGAATGAAGGTGAGACATACACAGAAATGTAACTTACTTAAACCTTTACTGCTTTCCTTTTGTGTTCTATGGGAAGCTCAGATCCAAAACAGTCTAGCATCCTGTACACTCTTGGACCTTTCCCCTACCCTTTAATTCAGAAATGGCATTTCCACTTCCAGGTGGTGATGATGGTGACCAGACTTTTGATTTGCACTGATGGAGCTGGAACTGAGAAGTCCAGTTCCAATCTGACTTCAGGTCCTTTTAATACAACCTGATTCATGTCTCTAAAAGGATTAATATCATCTCTTGTTCATTGGGCTCACTTTCTTCATTAATTCTGGTGGATACTTATTGAGCATTTCATTCTGAGACTCAGCTTGTGTCTTTCAATTTTGAAAAATTCTATTGATTTATTCCATTTAAAGTGTTATGCCTTCCATTTTTCTGTGTAGTCCTTTATTGAAACTCCTTCAGGTTGGATTTTTGATCACCACAAATAAATATCCAATTTTCATTTATCTTCTGTATTTCACCTCTATCACCACTGTTCTTTATGTCCTAATTTTTGGGTGATTTCCTTGACTTTGTCTTTTGAGAATCTGTTTCATTATCCTAGTCCTAAGATCTTTGCATAGTTTTTGGTTTACTGATTCCTCTTTTTTGTTTCTTATTTCATGAATAATTTTTTTCTTATTTCTCTGACTTTATTAATTAAGTGTTTTTAACTATGCTTCCCATTTCTGTCCTGGGTCTTTTCCCTCTGAATAAAGTTTTCTTCTTCTTGTTTAGTTGCTCTTGGTGTTTAGTTATGGGTGGATTTTCTCAGGTGTCTGCTGATCCTTGGCTGTCCATTTAAGAGCACTGTACTATGGATTTCAAGCCCCAAGTGCATCAACAGACATATAACTGAACTGAGATGTATTTCTAATTATAATACCCCAAATATCAGTAGCTTTATTTTCTGGAGCACTTCAGTCTTTTCAGAGAGAACATCTCATCTCTCACCAGGAATGTGGGATAATAACTAAAGTCCACCTGTTTTTATTTTGGATGCCTTCTTTTTTCCTTCTGATACCTCACTCTTCCCTCTTTTGGGTCTTTTGTCTCGTATCTGTAGCCTTCCTAGTTTAATAGTTTCTGGGAGAAACTCTTATCTGCAAGTTTGGGGAAGGGTAATTAGCACAAAAGATTTGTGGGTGGAGGCTTCAGCTCCAAGAAACCTTAAGAATTATGCTGTGGGTGGGGGACAAAATAAGATGTCCACTAAGATCCTTTGGTACTTGTCTTCCCAGAGACACACCAAGTTGATGAGGTACTCATGCACTAAACTACTTCTTCAGAAGAGCTGAGGAAGTCAGGTGAGAGACCACAGTGCCTCCTTTTAGTGTAACAAAATGAAAACATTTATTGAAGGAGGTCAGAAGGAAGAGCTGGTTACCCCAAGGCCAAGCAGCTCATCAAGAAGCAAGATGCCCCCACTTCTAAGAGGGAGAGATAATTAAATACAAGCTGCACAATTTAAGCCTACTACTAGGTCTGCCGTGGTGAAGCCTAGTGCTGTGCAAAGCCCCACAACCCCTGCCACCAGGCAAGTACCTGCAGTCTGAGCTGCTGGAACTGTGTAAGGCAAGGTGACTAATTCTACTGCCACTCTTGGGTGACTGACAGAGTGGGAAGCAGTACTTCACTGATGCTGGAGCAAGACATGAAAGCTAGTATAGGGCTTTATTTTGAAGTCAAGTTGCAGGACCATAACAGTGAAATCCAGAAACCAGAAGAAATTGAAGGCCCTATAATATAGGCCAGACAGAGCACACAGAGCTTCTAAACTGGCCTTGGAAAAGTGGGAAAGACTGGAGTTTTAGCATGCATCATTTCTAGTCTTGGAATAGGTCTGGGGCGTACTGTCCTCCTCCTAGGAATGAGCAGGCTCCTGAGGCTGTGAAACTTAAGTATGATCCAGCTTGGTATCAGGCTTTTTGGCCAAAGAACTGTCTCCACCCAAATCCTCCAATCTTGGGCCGCACAGCTATTTTTAGTCCAGTATTTGCAGACAGACCCTAGTACTGGTCTGGAATCAGGCAGATACCTATGGCCTAGTGGAATGGACCTAAGTGTTGTACCACATCACTGCCACCTGTGTCAAGGCCCTTGGGGTACCGCTGAGGCCCTTGCTGCTGTGATACTTAGGTGGAAACCAGCCTAGCATCAGCCTAGGTAGCCAAGGGGACACTTTTACCAAACCTATCCCAACCTCAAGTAGCACAGTGTGGTACAAGACCCAGTTTGCTAGAAGTAGGATGGGATTGTAGCACAAGAATTTGCCCTGGTGCTTAAAGCTAGTTTATTTAAACCTAATATTTGGTGGATCCTAATGGCCCCCATCCCTAGTTGTGCCATGGATAGAGGATCCATCTATATAGCAGCCAGGAAAGAGAAATATCATCAGTCTATTGGATTTTACTCCAGCTAGCATCACTGGATGCTAGTGGTCTTGGACCTGAGCCCACCTCAGCGATAGGAAGTCCACTGTGTTGTGGGACTTTGTTCTACCAATGCTGTGTGGTTTTGGAAGGCTCTGGGCTCAGCATATGACATAGATTGGTATAATTGATGGCCAAAGGTATGATAGAGGATCCAGGGAATGGTGCATCCATTTTAACTGCCCAGTGCTGGACAGAATTTTATAGTGCCTGACCTTTTAATGTCCAGATGACATTACATGCCACTAAGCATCAAGAGCTTTTAGGAAACCGTGATCTCACCTTTTAAGATGCTAGAAACATACCAAAGAGAGCTATATGTATGAGAGAACTCTGAGAGTTGTTTTAAGGAAACTCAATTATCTTGAAGAAAATACAGAGAAACATTTCAATACTGTAACAAACAATAAAAAGATGGAAACAATATAAAATCAAATTCTTGAGGTGAAAAATACATTCAGTGAAATTAAAAACACAATAGATGGCATCAATAGCAGTATTATTCAAGTATAATAGTTCTGGAAGTCCTAGCTAGACAAACAGAATAGGTAAAGAAACAAAGGGCATCCAGGTTTGCAGCTGATTTGATCAGATATATAGAAAAGTCCAAAAACTCCACAGAAAGCTATTAGAACTCATAGATGAGTATAACAAAGCTTTAGGATAAAAATCAGCATAAAAATCACTATCATTGCTATATGCCAACATCAAATTATCTGAAATAGAAATCAAAACAAGTAATTCTACTTATTATACTACAAAGAAAGAAGAAAGAAGAAGGAATGGAAAAGAAAGGGAAGGAAGGAAGGAAGAAGAAATAGGAATAAATTTAACCAAAGAGGTGAAAAATCTCTTCAGTTAAAAGTATGAAACATTGATAAAAGAAATTGAAGAGGACACAGTAAGTAGAAAGACATCCCATGTTTCTGGATTGAAGGATCGGTATATTTAAAAGCTTGCACTCCTACACTACCCATGTCAGTTTATAGCTTTAGTTAAATCCCTGTCAATATGCCAATAATATTCTTCACACAACTAGAAAAAAAAACTATTCCAAAATTTGTGTGAAATCATTAAAAAAATCTCAATAGCCAAAGAAAGCAATCTTGAGCAAAAAGAACAAAGGAGGAGGCAATATACCACCTGACTTCAAAATGTGCTACAAAGCTACCATAATCAAAACAGCATGGTACTGGCACAAAAATGAAAAATATAGGCCTATGGAACACCCTAGAGAGCCTAGATGTAAACCCAAGCATCTACAGGCAACTAATTTAAAAATTGGTGCTAAAAACACATTGGAGAAAGGATAGTTGTTTCAATAAATGATGCTTGGAGAAATGGATGTACACCTGACAAAGAATAAGACCCCTATCTCCTACCATTTACTAAAATCAACTCAAATGAGTTAAATTCTTAAATATATGACCTGAAATTATGAAATTACTGGATGAAAGTAACAGAACACTTAAGGACATTGTAATAGTGGACAAGACTCCAAAGCATAGGAAACAAAAGCAAACATAGGCAGATGGGGTTACATCAACCTAAAATGCTTCTGCACAGCAAAGGAAACAATCCTCAGCGTGCAGAGACACCTACAGAATGGGAGAAATTGTTCCCAATCTGTCCAAGTGATGAGGGATTGGTATCCAGAGTATATAAGCAACTCCAAAAACTCAAAAGCAAAAGAAACAACCCATATAAGAAGTGGGTAAAAGATCTAAATGGGTATTTATCAAAAGAAGACATGCAAATAGCCAAAAGAAACATGAAAAATAATCATCAGGAAATGTATGTGTGTGTCCAGACATTGCATGATGTCCCATTAATGTGCATAATTACTTTTCTATGTATTATTCAAATGATTACACTTTACTTCCAGATCTTGCCTTTTTGGCTTCTCACTCTATCCTCATATTTTGTGGAACCAGTAGGAGGTGATTCCATTTCTCTTTTCTCTGAGACTGTGGGTTGAATCACTAGGTTCTCATTGCTTTCTGCAACTAGAGATTTAGGCTCACTCTGCTCAGCAAGCCAGTTCCTCCACCAGTCGAGTTCCATCCTGGAACACCATTAATGTTTTTGTCTTCTCTTGTGTCCTTTCCTATTATTTTTGTACTTTTGAGTTTATAGATTTTTATTGCTTCACTGTTAGTTCAGTGTTATCTTACACAAGCGCTCACATCTTCAGTTCATTGTGTGTAATTGTTTAGACAGGAATTCTGATTGTGTTGCTGTTTAAAATTCCCAGTGGCTTGCAATTGCGTTTTAAACATACCACATATCTTCATTGTGGCCTGAAAAGTCCTATGTGATCTGGTCTCTGGCTGCTTTCTTTATTCGTTTATAAATTCCTTGTATATTGCCTTTTCCTCCTTTACTTCTCCTTTGTAGCATGAAGCATAAAGTTAAATACTTTTTCATAAACTCTGGAAAGAAAGGAATCTTTCTTCCTTCATCACTGCTCTTTTTAAGTGCCTTGCACTGTACCAGGCTTCTCAATCGTTCAATAAATATTTGCCAAGTGAGTTAATTGATTTATGTCATTTTTTAACCCTATGTTTCCTTCTAATAGCATAGGCAATAAAAGCTGTTAGTTGTTTATTTCAGAAATACTGAGGAATACATTAGAAATCCATAAACTGTTCTACATTTCAGGAAGAAGAGGGACTACAAGAAAGAACAGGTGCCAGTATGTGAGAATGTCATTAGAGAAGAGAGAAGATGGTCATTTGAATCTTAGGAGCAGACACAGACTTGTGAGTACTTGTTTTCTGTCCAGGTCTGTGTTATATGTTTTATATATATATATAACTTAATGACAATCCATGGTTACTATATTTGCTATAAAGGCTATATAAAACAATGTATTTTGCACTGCATTGTTATAATAACTCATTAACTCACATAGTGTAGTGATAGACATAGTTCCAAGCTTTTAGTATATATTATTAACTCCTTTTCATGATGAAATTATGAGATAGATCCTTTTTTAAAAGAAAGACGGGGGAGACAGAGAGAGAGAGAGAGAGAGGAGCAATCTTTATTTAGTTTTCATTCCTGGGACACTTGTTTTCTGGGATACTTGGTTGTGTACGTGGTACTGGGGTTTGAACTGGCGTATTTGTGCATGCCATGCAAGCGCCGTAACTGCTGAGCCACCACTCTATACCCTATGAGATAGACTCTTATCTTCATTTTATAGAGATGTTAAAACTGAGCCTCAGATATTCTAAGTAGCTTTTCTTTTTTGGACTATATAACCTTTTGTAGTGGACTCTACATTTGGATTAAGATCATAAGGTTGCAGAATTTAGATTCTTGACTGTTATAGCTTTCTGGCCCTCTCCATCTGTGCTTGTGAGATACTTATAAGGTAAACAAAATGAGATTAGAGGATTACTTAGGTGGGCAACTGAATTAATAATATGTAATGATAAAATAAATGGGCTTTTTCTACTCTCTGTTCATGTTAGAACTCAGCCATTGCCCCGATACTAATGCCTTTTAAGAATTCAGCCCACATCTTGTCATATTCTTCTGTTCCATATAATTAAATGTGCACATGGGTAGGCAAGTGTATGAATAGGTGTTGTTCTTTTTTTGCTCGTTTTCCTACAACATACAGTTCTCCCCCACCTATGATTAATGAAAATCCCTCTACTTCTGATGATGTTGCCTTAACTATGTTTTTCTGACTTTTCTTGAAGTATAAATGACAAATAAAAGTTGTATGCATTTGGGGTGTACAATATGATGATGAAAACATTGTGATATGAGTACCACAAAGTAATTAACACACCCATCACCACAAATAGCTGCCATTTTCTGTGTGTATGTGTGTGTGTAGGCGAGAGGACACTTAATATCTACCCTCTTAGCGGATTTCCAGTAAATAATACGGTATTATTTACATAGTCTTCTTACTAGGCAGTAAAGCCTTGGTATTTATTGCATAATGATTAATTATTATTTTCTTTAAAGAGAGGGAGAGTATGAGAGAGCAAGAGATAAACAACTTTAATTAGGTTTTCATCTGGTTTTCATTGCTTTAGCACTTAGTTGTATATGTGGTTCTGGGATTCGAACCCGGGTCCCTGTGCACACCAGGCAATCTCTGAGCCACCACACCAGCCCCAATTATTCTTAAGGATAAGAATTTTTTTAATGTGATGATATTTTACAATTTATTAAACTATTTCCCTACTGATATGGATTTATTCGTTTCAGCCATTCACTACCAGGGGCTATATTTCAGTTAACTTCCTTGTAATGTTTACTTAAATGTCATAATTTCATTTATATCACCTAGATTTCCAAGAAATCATATCTAAAAGTACATTTCTTTCAGACATATAAAGACTACCATTTTCTTTTTATTTATTATTTATAAAAAATGGAAATTACTACCTTAAAATTCTGGCCATATTCTTTTCAAAGAATGCACTAAAATTTCTTAAGACATAATCATATCTGCGTATTCATGGATATTTTAGCTAAATAATGTGTATGCATATAAATGAGGCTAAATTGAATGAAAATTTAAAACATTTCTTTTTAATATAAAAAGCAAGGAGTATGAGCCTAATAACTTATTTTCTGAATTAATGACCTCTGAACCTTTATCATGTTTTAGATTCACCTGGAGAACTTATTAAAATGCCAATGGCATTCTTAAAGCTGAAATACTGCAAACTTTTCCCCAAAGATCAGGAAAAATCAGGATAGCCACTCTTGCCATGTCCATTCAACATTGCACTGGAGGTTTTAGCCAGGGAAACTATGCAAAAGAATAAAATAAAATATATCCAGATTGGAAAGAAAGAAGTAAAAATATCTCTATTTTCATGTATGTATATCTATCTATCTATCTATCTATCTATCTATATATGTATATAGCCATGCTGAAACTATGACAATAAATGATTTCAGCAAGGCTTCAGGATTCAAGATCAATATTAAAATATTATGTTTCTATATAACAATAATGAGCAAACCAAAATAAAATTAAGTAAGCAAGTCTATTTTCAGAAGCTTTAAAAATACCTAATAAAGTTAACAAGAAAAATAAATTCAAACCAAACCCTGTAAACTACAAAACATTAGGTAAAGAGATTAAAGAAAATCTTAATAAATGAAAATATCACATAATTATGATAGAGACTTATTATGGTTAAGAAGGTTTCATTGCTAAATCAATATACAGATTTAATACCAGCCATATTTAAATTCTAGTTGATTCTTTTGCAGAAATTGATGGAATGACTTTAAGATACAGTTGGAGCTGCAAAACAGAAAAATCACAACAGTTTTGAAAAAGGAGAAAAAAGTTGAATGGCTGGAACTTCCTCCTTGTAAATTTATTATAAAAGTATAGTAATCTAGAAGTTGGAGCAGTGGCTCAGTGGTTACAGCACTTGCCTGGCATACACGAGGATGAGAGTTCAAACCCCAGCACCATGTAATCAAGTCTTGGAGCAATAAAAGTTACATGAAAAACTAAAGTTGATTCTGTCTTTCTCATTCTCTCTCACTGTCCCTCTCTCTTAAAAAAATCCTATATTAATCTAGACATACAGAATGTATAGAGCAATGATGGTTCTTAAATCCTTATATTTATGGGCAAATGATTATTTAACAAGAGTACCAACACAACTCAGTGGGGGAAAGAATAATCTTTTCTCCAAGTGGTGCTGGCACAGCTGGTATCTGAATGCAACAGAAACAGTCATTGAAAAAGGCCTGTGGACAAATCCAGACAAATTTTTTTTTCTTTTGAAAAAAAGAGGCCTCTCTTAAATATCCTTAAAGAACTAAAGGGAAAAAAAATCAAACAAATAATGTGTGAAGTAAATGGCAATAAAGTTAGAGAAATATAAAATTAAATAAATTAAAATAAAATTAAATAAAATTAGAGAAAAATAAATATAAAACTATTTGTAGAGATGAAAATTACAATAATGAAAATGAAAAATTAGATGGATTCAACAACAGATTAGAGCAGGCAGAAGGAAAAAAAGTGAACAAACTTGAAGATAGGACAGTGGAAATTATTGAGTCCATGTAACAGGAAGACTTTAAGACCTATGGAAAGAGGAGATTCAAGATGGAGATCTGAAGACAGACGGCTTCCCCAGCAGCTCCCAGACTGGATGAGAAATCCCCAGTTCACTTCAAGTATTTTGAGGTGGGTTTGGAGGACTATATCCTGAAACCCCAGTCCTAATTTGCTCAGTGTATTTGAGGAGCAGAGACTTGGGAGAAATGAGTGGTGAAAAAGAGGGAATTTTTTTGTCCTGGCTGGGACTCCGCGCACAGCTGTCATTGTTTACATTCCACCTGGGAGTGAGGGAGGAGTGTAGCAGCCAGCACATGGCCATGGAAAAGCCTCTGTGCTTTAAAGATAGCACTATTTCAAAGTCACATCCCTCGCTTACACTCCATCTGGTGGCGAGATCAGTGTCTGGAAGCTGCCTACAGACAAACCTAGTGGAGCAGGCTGCCTGGTGGCGGAGTTGGCAGCCTGTGAGCTGAGAAGCCTCCATCTTTAATGCCCTAGGATACTTCCATTCTCCAGACCTTGGCTGGCTCTCTCTGGGGCTGCAAAACAGGCTTAGTGGAGCAGGCTGCCCAGAGGCAGTAGCTTTGTCGGCGTAAGAGCCGAGCAGCCTCCATCTTTAACACCCTAGGAGACTTCCACTATCCCAACCACTGTCTCACTGGGACTGCAAAGCAGGCTCTGAAAACTGCATCTGGAGTCGGCCACAGACCACAGGCTGAATCAAGAAGAAAAAGCTTGAGTCAGGCCCAGGATCCACTTTGCTTAGGGAGTTTGGGTTTGGGAGTAAAGGGGAATATTGCTCAGCCATAGCCACCCCCACCCCAGCCAGAAGGATCATATTATAAGTTAAGCCTGCTGAATCCTTTGCCCCAGCACAAATATCACAGGCGTCAGTTTCAGCACCCACCAGCAGAGGGAGCACTGAAAATGTAAGCCTTCTGACTTTCAGATCCCCTGAAAGTAATAACTGAGTGACCCTGTCTCTGAAATCCAGACGGACAGTGAACATCTCCTCCCAGAGGGATCAGAGACACTGTTACTGTCAAGTTTTTATTAATAATTTTTTATTTTTCACCCCCTTTTTTTGTATATATACATATTTATATAAAAATTGTTTTAGGTTTTTGGTGTTTTTTTCTTTCTTTCTCTCCTGTTCTTGATGTGTATTAGTGCAATAACTGGAAGAATTTATTGGTTAATGGTTATATAAAAATACTAGCTGTTTTTGTTTCCCCTGCTCTTTTAATTTTTGGGGGGTTATCTCCCCTTTCCCTTTTTTTCTTCTTTTTAAAAAATAATTTTGTTTTGATTGCTTGTTTTTATATTTCTTTCTCGTTTTCTTCTTTTCTCTCTATTGTCTCTCTCATTCCCTCTTGTCTGTCCTGTCTATCCTTGTCCTTCTTCCTGAGAAGAGGGATTCTGATCAGTGCATATAGTATTTGAAGTATATTGTGCCCAACAAGCATAATTCACCAGGGAGAACTTCTTCCCTTAAGTGATCACCCAAATCTTAGTAATAACTCTTTTACCCTTCCTATATTAGGCCACAACTGTCTTAACTTCCCTTCAGATCTGTGTTTTCTTTTCTTCTTTTTTCTTTCTTTATTTTTTTATATTTCTTTTCTTTTCTCTTTTTTTCTTTCTATCAAGTTATTTTTCTTTCCACAGCAAATCCTTTACATCCTCCACTATCTCTCTGTCCATAATTGGTCAATATAATCTCCTGTCTAAATTTCACATGCATTACCCTCCCTCTCTTACTCCCAGTTAGTTAATACTCTTCAACTCCCCACTATTAAGGCTGTGTAATGATTACTGCTGTGATTGTCAATCTGAATATTACTTCTATGTTTTTAAAGTCTGGCATATGTGATAGTTAAATACTGGTGTCACCAAAAATATTGTTTATCACTACCACCATTAGTTTCATAGGCTGAATTCAAAAGTCTGTTATAGTCTGTTCTAAATAACTAATACTGTTTATTGTAAGCTTTGGTTGTACATATTGACAATTTTCTATTAGCGTATGAGGTGTTGGAAATTTTTAAGGGTAACTAACAGTTCACAGTAAAGGGAGTAGACTTTTGAAATCAACTTTTCTGACAACACCCCATCCCAAGTAAGGGACTGGACAAAATTCCCAATCCAACAGCTTAGTTCTTAAGGGGTGGGGAATAGGAAAAAGAACCCCTGAGTCTTATATTGCTTCCACAAAGGATTCTCCAATCAAATTAATGAGAAGAATCTCTTCAGACATGAGAAATCAAGCTCGAAGAGGTTCACATCAATCTCATAACTCCCCTAGTAAGGGGGCTATGGCCGGGGACTGGGATGAAAATCTAGAATAATTTATCAATGAGATGATCACAAAAAGGAACAACAAATTAAAAGAAGAAATAATGAAGGAAATAAATGAGAAACTCAAGAGTTGAGAAACTCTATCATTAAAGAAATTGATACTCTCAAAAAGGAAGTATCAGATCTAAAATCTGCAGTCAATGACATGAGAGGGACCTTGGAAGAATTTAATAATAGACTAACTTCAGTAGAAAATAGAACCTCTGCTATTGAAGAAACATCTGACAATGAGGACAGGCTGACCAAGCTAGAGCTCACATACAACAAAAAAGAAAAATAACTAAAAGAACATGACCAGAATTTTTAAAATGTCTGGGGTAAAATGAGAAGAAACCATCTGAGAGTAATTGGGATACAGGAAGAAATTGAGACATGCAGGAATGGTATGAGAACCATCCTCAAGGAAATTGTTAAAGCAAAGTTTTCTCATATAAAAATAGAATCAGACATGCTCATCCAGGAAGCTTACAGGACACACAATAGACCTAATCAAAGGAGAAACTCACCAACACATCATATTCAAAATGTACAATAGGGATACCAAAAAAATAATATTAAAAGCAGCAAGGGAGAAGCACCAAATCACATTCAGAGTTAAACCAATAAGAATTGTCTGTGACTTTTCAACCCAGACTGGAGGCAAGAAGGTGTTGAAAAGATGTCTTTCAATGTCTGAATGACCACAACATGCAGCCAAGAATTCTATACCCTGCAAAACTCAACTTCAAATTTGATGGAGAAGTAAGAACTTTTCAGGATAAGACAAAACTGGAAGCATTCGTAAACAGAAAACCCACTCTACAAAGAATTCTCAAGGAAACACTACAGACAGAAAAACAAGTAATTGATACCCAAAACCTACAAACTGAAGAAATGCAGTAAAAGTGTCACCCATCAATAACTAACCAAGACAACCACAGAACTAGTTAAATAAGATGCAATGACTATGAACCAATTACACACTTCTATTTTAACACTGAATGTGAATGGTTTAAATGCACCAATCAAAAGACACAGACTTGCAGACTGGATCAAAAAAACAAAATCCATTAGTATGCAGCTTATTAACAAACTCACCTAATAGACAATGACATCCACAGATTAAGGGTGAAAGGTTAGAAAAAAATCTACCATGCATACAGCCCAGAAAGCAAGCTGGCATCGCTATACTTATATCTGACAAAGTAAATTTCAAATATAAATCAATCAGAAGAGATAAAGAAGGCCACTACTTAGTACTAAAAGGAACCCTACAACAGGAAGAAATAATCATAGTTAATATTTACTCTCCAAACAACAGTGCACCCAACTATGTGAATAAATTACTTCATGACATCAAACCACTTGTGGACCTCAACACAATAATACTGGGAGACTTCAACACTCCTCTGTCACCATTAGGTCATCAAAACAAAAAATCAATAAATCGCCAGTCTAAATAACTCCATACATAAATCAAATGGACTTAACAGACATATATAGAATTTTACATACCATTAACAGAATATGCCTTCTTCTCTGCAGCACATGGATCCTTTTCCAAAATAAATCATGTTCTGGTTCATAAAGATAATCTCAGCAAATATAAAAAAGTAGATATTACTCTGTGTATCCTCTCAGACCACAATGCCATGACCCTAGCAATCAACAGTAAAAATCATAACAGAAAACACACATATTAATGGAGATTGAATAATACCCTATTAAGTGAAGAATGGATCCAAGAAAACATTAGAGAAGAAATCCAAAAATTCTTGGAAGAGAATGAAAATGAAGACACAACATATCGCAACCTCTGGGATAGCGTGAAAGCATTCCTAAGGGGAAAATTTATAGCACTGAGTGTCCACATTAAAAATTAAGAGAGATCCCAAATAAATAAGCTTATGCTCCATCTCAAA